>JAJHSJ010000011.1:1439556-1613964 GCA_021015155.1 Magnolia officinalis | reverse complement strand
GTGCGTGAACACACAGTGGTTCGACTTCGTTCTGTCATACCCATGCTGTAACATGAACGAATCGAACTTCTTGTACCATTGTCGTGGAGTTTGTTTCAGCCTATACAAGCTCTTCCTCAGACTACACACCATATGCTCTTTGCCCTTGACTTCGAACCATTTTGGTTGGTGCATGTAGATCTCTTCTTCCATGTCACCATGGAGGAAGACAGTTTTAACATCTAACTCTCTATCTCCAGATCCATGCTAGCCGCCAACCCAAGCAACACCCGTATGGATGTCATCTTCACCACTGGTGAAAATATCTCTTTGAAGTCTATACCTTTCCTCTGACAAAAACCTTTCACCACAAGTCTAACCTTGAACCTCGTCTGTGAATTCTTCTGCTCAACCTTCTTTCTGAACACCCACTTGTTGCTCAGAGCGTTCTTGCCCTTAGGCAGTTTCACCATATCATAGGTGTGGTTCATATGCAAGGATTCCATCTCCTCTTACATGCTTTCAACCACTCCCATTTATGCTCGTCGGCTAGGGTCTCAGAATAATCTTCTGACTCTCCCTCATCAGTCAGCATAATGTACTCATGTGGCAAGTACCTCTTGGATGATTGTCTGCCCTAGATGACCTCCTCACCTGTGGCTCAACAGGTGGATCAAGTGGGGGCTACTCCCCTAGTCCATCTTCTGTAGGAACTCCCTCGTCCTCTGCACCTTGTTGTACTCCCCCGTCATTAGGCACCACGGGAGGAATAACCGGATCCATGTCCTCTAGCTCACCTGAACTAGGCTGGTTCTTCTTTGGCTTACCAATGTCTTCTATACACATTGATCTTCAAAGAAAACCACATCTCTACTCCTGACGAGCTTCTTCTCGGTCGGATCCCACAATCTGTAACCGAACTTTTCATCACCGTACCCCAAGAACATACACTGTCTGATCTTCATATCGAGCTTAGACCTCTCGTCCTTTAGTACGTGAACGGATGCCCTGCATCCAAACACCCCGAGGTGACTGTACGATGGATCATGTCCAGTCCACACCTTCTCAGGCACTTCTCCATTCAACGGGACTGATGGAGACTTGTTTATCAAATACACTGCCGTGTGCATTCTTCTCCCCAGAACGTCTTGGGCAACTTCGCATGGGATAACATGCATCTGATTCTCTCAACAATGGTGCGATTCATTCGCTCAGCTACACCATTATGTTGAGGGGTCTTGGAAACCGTCTGTTCATGCCGTATACACAGGGACTTGCAGTACTCATGAAAGTCGCCAATGTATTCACCACCATTGTTAGTGCGGATGCACTTCAATGATCTACCTGTCTCTCCCTCGACCATAGCATGAAACAATTTAAACACACCAAAGACCTCGTCGTTGGATTTCAAAGTATAAACCCAAACCCTCCTAGATGCATCATCTATAAAAGTAACAAAATACAATGCCCCGCCCAAGGTTTTTGTCCTCATAGAACTACAAACATCAGAATAAACCAAATCTAATGCATGTACTTTATTAACATGAGAAGCAGATTTAATAAATGAAACTCTATGTCGTTTCCCTGATAAACAATTAATACAGGTTTTGAGAGGTGTACCTGTCACATCTGGAAGGAGTCGCTTCCTCGTTAGTAGCTGAAGCCCTTTTTCACTCATGTGGCCTAGACGCCTGTGCCACATGTTAATAGCTGAATCTTCTGTTGCGTTCAACCCACCCTTACATGATGAGGGTCGAATATTGCATATCAAACTCCAGTTATTGCATGATTTTATGTACATGATAATGTTCAATGTCGCATGTTAATTGTGTTTTTGTTGCAGGGAGTAATCAGGAGCGTGGATTGAAAACGAGTATTAAAAGCATGGATTTGACGTTCCGAAGTCATCAGAGCAAGGGACGGACTCCAGAGAACCCATATTGAAGAATTTACACACTGGGGATCCGAGGAAAATCAAGCCGTTCGCATTAAACGGGCCCGAAAACCAGCCAGAGTGCAAGATCACAGGGTTCCCGCCATCCGATTGGCTCGAAACTTCATACGTGACCTGGGGACCATAAATTAACTGTACATATCAAATTTCAGTCCTTTGATCACTATGAAAGTGCCCCAATAGACAAATCAGCCCCTTGATTCATTAAGTGGGGCCCACCTGAGATCTGGATATGCTTCAGTTTTAATCTCAATGCCTTAAATGAAGTGTTAAATTGAATGGACGAAGCGGATTATGGACACAAGTATCCGTCGGACCCACACACACATTGAAGGTGCAACGTGCATAGATGCACCGAATGTACACCAAGAAAAATCAAAAGTCGGTTAGCAGGCGCTGACCGACTCTCCCTCTCAAAATAAAAAATGGCAAGTTGTCGTTTCCTATTTGAAATAGGGACCGTCGGTCCTTTGTTGTGGGCCACCATTAAGACCCTACGGTCCAATCCGGACCGTCCATCAGAGGCCAAGGAAGCCTTTCATCACTTCCTAAGTGGCTGAATTTCAATAGAAAACAAATATGAAAATCCATCCGTTCAGAAACTGATTGAACGGCAGAGAAGAATATCAGGTGGGCCTCATTAACAGAAGGTAAAAATGGTGTATTCCTGACTGAAATCTCACC
Organism: Magnolia officinalis; assembly: GCA_021015155.1. NCBI lineage: Eukaryota > Viridiplantae > Streptophyta > Magnoliopsida > Magnoliales > Magnoliaceae > Magnolia > Magnolia officinalis. The sequence continues at coordinate 1,611,347 of JAJHSJ010000011.1, read as the reverse complement.
CTCCATCCAATGGATGGAGTGGATTGCCGAAATAAGTGAAGGAGTCGGCCCCACCAGCGGTACAGTGGAAGAGATCCACAATCTCTGTTATTGCATCCGGAACCGACCGAATTTGGGGGCGGTTGCGCGATCAGAATTTTGACCAGATGGTTAATCCAAACCGTCCATCGTGTAGGACAGCCAAAATACTTCCAAGAGACGTTGATTTTATGGATAAAGTACAAAGAACAAGGGATTTGTGAAGCTTCGATTTTCACTGCGTAACAGTTATACATGCATGCGAACTCTGCTGCGTAAACAACTTTCATCCAATTTCCACCAACTCCAGTGCTTTCCTCTTGTGCGTAAGAGCTCTCCACTGACGGTAGCAACCTATAAAAGAAACAAGAAAGAGAGAAGAAAAGGAGGAGGGGAATTCGGGAAAATCATCCTCGGTTAGACGTTTGCAAAAGAGAGAGAGAGAGAGAGAGAGAGAGAGAGAGAAAGTAGTTTTTTTGTTTTCTGTTTTCTTATGTTTTTAGAGAGTTCTAGCCGTATCATGTCAAGCTAAACCTCTTAGCTAGGGCTAAGAGGTGAAGCTTGTGGCGTGATGGGAAGATCTCTACGGCGTTGATTCATGTTTGAACTGATTTTGATGCTAGTTGATTTTATGGGATGCTTTCAGTTTTTAATGATGTGTTGTGACTTAAATTACAATTTATCTGCGATGGCTTTAAGTATATCCATTCCCTTATCGTGATTATGCAATTAGGAAGCCCTGTTGTTCGCCATTGCCCCTTGGACATGGTTGGATGACAGAATCCTTCCTAACATTCATATATCTTCAGATTAGCTGTGGATTAGTTCAATTCTGTTGTTTGCTTTGTCTCAGGGGCATGGTTTTGTGATGGAATCGATTCTAATTCTCATACCTTTCATCTCTCTGAAGACTAGATCAAAGGAAGTTCAGATTGAGTTTTAACGACATATCTTCCAACTGGATGAAGATGGGACTTGAAGTCCAATTGTGTTCATGAATCAACTGTAGATCTCCTTAATCTATACAAGTGGATCCTCTGAATCCCTAGTTTCCCAATTTTGAATTCTCTAAGTTTTAGATTCCTAATCCACCATTATTCTCTCATAGTTACTCGATTTAAATTTCATCTTATTCTAGTTCTAGTTTTGGTTACTTTCAGATTACGTACAGGTTTCAGTCCCTGTGGATTCGACTTCGGTCTCACCGAGTTTATTACTACATCACAACCCTATACTTGGGGAGTGAACATTACACACACTGACACTGCCTTGTAAAGGGTGCAACACTTCTTTCCTCTGGCCACGATCAATGAACCCTTGATGAGCTTTCATCGCCATCATCAAACCGGCTTTCATAGCCATCATCATCCAACTTTTCCGTTGACATTAAGTTGAGGCGAAGGTCTGGGATATGCCTCACATCCCTGAGAACCAATGTGCATCCCACATCGGTCTTCACACAAATATCACCGACCCCTACGATCTTCGATACGCCAGAATTCTCCATCTTCACGGTCCCTTAGTCACCTGACTTATACCTTGTGAAGAAGTCCCTGCGTGGAGTCGCATGAAAAGAGGCTCCCTAGTCTATCACCTAGCCGGTGTCCTGTCTCGTAGCCATGAGACGTACATCATGATCTGCAGAAAGAATAACTACAACGTCGCCATCTGAAGCGACCACAGTGGAATCGGATTCATCCTCCTTCTCCTTTCCTTTTCCTTTCTTGTCGTTCTTCTTACCACGACATTCATGCTTGTAGTGGCCCTTCTTGCCACAATTCCAACAATCAACATCATTTCTATTACTCGACTTGCCTCTTGATTTATCTCGGGTCTTCCCACCCTTCCCGTTCTTTCCTCTCCCCCATTCCTGTGTCACAAGGGCCTCTTGCTGAGTAGACCCCTGAGACTTTCTCCTTGTCTCTTCATTGAAGAGATAGCTAGTTACCTGTTCCATTGATATCTTTCCGTCTGGCGCGAAGTTACTTAGAGACACCACCAATGTCTCCCAACTGTCAGACAATGAACTAAGCAAAAGTAAAGTCTGCAATTCATCATCCAGGACTATCTTCATAGAGGAGAGTTGGTTCACTATATTGCTGACCTCATTCATGTGCTCGGCCGTAGAACCACCATCTTTGAATTTGAGATTCACAAGTCGCCTTCTCAGAAAATTTTTATTACCGGCTGTCTTCCTCTCATACAACCCTTCTAATTTCAGCCATAGGCTAGCAGCTGAGGTCTCCGTAGACACATGGTGGAACACAAAATCATCCACCCATTGTCTAATAAACCCCACAGCCTTTTGGTTCATCTTCTTCCAATCATCATCAGACATATCGTTGGATTTTGATGATATGCCTAAAATTGGAGAATATATGTTCTTGCAATAAAGCAAGTCATCCATCTTAGCCTTCCATATGGTCCAGTTAGAACCATTGAGGCTGATCATCCTTGATGAGACACCTTCCATAATTCAAAACCGATCCTACCCGTTCAATGAACTTAGCTCTGATACCACTTTGTTGAGGGCCTTGCACAAAACCTTAGGATCTAGTCTCCCGAAACAAATCAGAATTACAGAATAATAATGCAATGAAAAACAATCAAGCCATAAACCACACAACACAAGAGATTTTACGTGGAAAACCCTCAAAGGGGTAAAAATCACGGGACCTCGTCCAGATCAATAATCCACTATGAAGTAGAACGTTACAACCTTCTTCACTTAGGCAGGAATGGATAAACAATGAGAGAATAAAAGAAAACGGATAGATCTAACCGATTACGAGGACGTAGGAGCGCTGAGATATAGATTGCACCGTAGATCACCTCCACGACCATAACCTCCCTTCTAGAAGCTCTCTCTCTCTCTCTCTCTCTCTCTCTCTCTCTCTCTCTCTCACCTTTGAAAGCCCTAAACCCTTTAGGAAACCCTCTTGTGCCTTTTTCATACCCTAGAAAACCCTAGGGACTTCCTATTTATAGTTTTAGGAAACTTCTTTCCGCATCCCAATTGCGAAAGGACTTGCGAAACGAAATCCGCACAAAATCGCGGAATGAATCTACGTAACCTCGACTGGTCAAACCGAGTCCTCGACCGGTCGAGCGCACCCACGACCGGTCGAGCACCTCTCTCGACTGGTCGAGTACCACGGAAAACCAAAACTTCAACTCGCTGGACTTTGAGTCGAGCCCTGCTCGACTGGTCGTGCACCAGCTCACGACCGGTCGAGCACAGGAAAAAAAACCATCAAAATGATGTATTTATTACATCCATACTGTCATCCGTTTTACAAGATCATTTTAGAACATTATCCTAAAAAAAGATTCATATAAAAAATTTTAGTGGACCACATCATAAATAGCAGTGGAACAATGATTCTCACGGTTAAAACAATGGTAGGGCTCACTATAATATTTATTTTCCATTCAATACATTCATCTATTCATGAGGTCACAGAGACCCGAATGAAGAGAAAAAAAAAAAAAACTAAAAAACAAATATTATATTCATCCAAAACTTCTTTTACTCCTAAAAAGGTTTCAATAGTAGCGTTCAATCCCCACGGCTTTTTACAATGTGATCCGGCTGTTTTTTTTTTCAAATGGAAGGACGGTTGCGGTATAATACATATCTTGTGGTGAGACGTATAAAACTTAATGACGTCAACACAGTAGTAGCCAGATCGGTGGCGACACGGCCAATTATTAAAAAAAAAAACAAACAATAAAACCCCGCAACGATTTTGCAGATCTTGCACCGATTTTCGGTGGGTACACCAGCCAATCTTTTCAAAAAAAAAAAAAAATTAAAACAGCATACAATGATTTATTTTTTTTTGATGACAATGAGCAGCAGGGGTAGATCTCACCCAAAAGAAAATGCAGGCTGGAACGACTGATTGTAAAGTAAAATATGATTGTGCTGATTGCCTACCGACACTCGCATGCACAGGTTCCCCATGTATGTGTTTTATGTAAAGTAAAATATGATTTTTTTTTTTATGACAATGAGCAGCAGGGGTATTCATGTATGTGTTTTATTCGTGGCCCATTCATCCATTTTGCAGTTCAATTTAGACCATGAACCTTAAAATAAGGTAGATCAAAATCTTAAGTGGGCTACACCATAAGAAATAATAGTGATTAAACTTGCACCATAAAAAAATAAAATTTCTTAAGAGCCACTCAAGTTTTGGATCAAGCGGTTATTTGTGTTTTTCCATGTCTTTGTGATGTAATCAACCGGTTGGTTGGGTGGCAAATAAACATTACAATGGGCCTAAGAAGCTCATGACAGTGTGGGCATTTAATCACACCATTGTTTTTTCTATAAATTATTTTTGAGCTCACATTCTAAAATAATAATCCAAAACGGATGGACAGCATGGTGATTCTCACATGGGCTATATATATGTGTGTAATCAGAAATCGGTGTATCGGGAGGCTTATTAATTCATTATATGATTTGTAGCTTGTTCGAATCGGGAAATATTTCTCTCTTATAATTTTCTACTTTCGTAGTGCATTAGTGTTGCTTTGTGCCGTGGTATTTTTTTTTTTCGAAAGGGCTTTTGTACGTTAAATTTAAAGTGTTTATGATTGGACTTAATTATGTGATTAGAATACTTTGTTTAATTCATCTCTACGTACACTCAGATCCATAGCTCAACTGACAGACTGAGTGGAGATACCTCGTTTCAACACTTTAGGTCTTGGTATCGATCCCTAGCGGGGGTGGCTAACATGGAGTGTGTGTACTGACATGGGTGTGTACTAACAAGCTAACAAGAAAAAAAACAAATAATAATAATAATAATAAATAAATAAATAAAATCATCTCTACGTGATTCCACGATTCCCCAACAGTATATGGGTAAATTCTCTGTCCAAGGAGGTATAAAGCAATCAAGGACCGCAAAAATCGGAGACCAGATGCAGCGGTCCCATTTCATTAAAATAATGTTTGTTTTTTTGTTTTTTTTGTTTTTTTTTGTTTTTTGTTTTTTTTGTTTTTTTGTTTTTTTTTTAAACGTGAAGATAAAATTAAATAATAATAATAATAATAATAATAATAATAATAATAACTGTGCGCGGTGGGTGGGCCGAGACCATAAATAGCCTGACAAACTCCATCCCAGCCAACGAAATCTTCACTCACATATCCTCACATTCTCACCCATCCGTTATCCAATCAGATATGGATTCGATCCCCAATCATTCAAACTCACCTGACACCTTCGAAGAAGATTGGAAATTCGCCATGCAACTGTCCAATGCTTCTGTTCTCCCAATGGCTATCAAAGCTCTCATCGAACTCGATGTGTTTGAGATCATGTCCAAATGTGGGCAAGGAGCTCACCTCTCTGCTTCCGAGATTGCCTCTCACCTCCCCACATCCAACCAACCTGACGCAGCTGCCACCGTCGATCGTATCCTGCGTCTCCTTGCTAGCTTCTCTGTTCTCACATGCACTTCCCGCACTCGTGCTGACGGGTGCGTGGAAAGGGTCTATGGTTTGGCATCTGTATGCAAGTTCTTCGTTAAAAATCAAGAGGGTGCGTCCCTTGCGAACATGATTCTTTGGTCACAAGATCGGGCCTGTCTCGATATGTGGTAAGCAGCTGATAAATGCTTGGTGTGCCTTTAAAACAAATGGCCAATACCGCAGATAGATAGACCTCTCGTAACCATTTTTCATGCAACCAACCAATCAGGCGGGCCACCTTCGTGATGGTTATGACTTTGGATTTGTCTTGAACATCACAGTGGGCTACATCATCTTGGTATGACTTTAAAACATAGAGAGGTGTCTTCCAAGGTAAGCATTCACTTCCAAGGTGGCCCATGAGTATTGGATCCGCCTCATTTTCGGTCCACACCTTGGGAAAAATTGGTGGATGGGATGATTTCTGAGAAACATTACGATGGGCCACGAGTGTTCCAATGATATATGTTGTATATTTTCACTGTTTTCTTTCTCTATGACTTACTTAAGCTTTAGATCTGCCTCACTTTTGAGTCCATGACCTAAATTTAAGAGAGTGATTAACTGGTCGCAAACATTACAGACCCATGACTGTTTGAACGGTGGGTGTTTAATATGCACTGTCTCCAGCCGTGTGGCTCACTTGAGTTTTAGATTTACATCATCTTGCACCTACGCCTTGAAATTATTTGAAGAAATTAGTATAGTTGGTGATTGAAATTAAACGTCACAGGCCCAGCGTGGCTGGCATGCATAGGCTAATGGGAGACCGGTTACTACATTTACCCATGGCACGACAATATGGGCCCTCCATGATTTGTGTTTAATCCACGACTTTCAGCCATTTTGCCAGCTCAACTTAGAGTATGAGCTAAAAAAGCAGGAAGATCCAAAGTGACCATACCATAGAAACCATGGGGATAATGGTTCCAACTGTTAAAATCTAAATCAGAGCTTGCCGTGATGTTTTTTTGCCATCTAACTTGTTCATAAGGTCACATAGTCAAGGTCGCATGGACCTGGCTGAAGAGAAGACACATATCAGCTTGATCCAAAACCTTTGTGCCCCCAACAAGTTTTCAACCCTATCCATCCAATCCCCACAGTTTCGTATGGTGTGGTCCACCATAATGCCTTTGTGATATTCACTCCATCCATCAGATTCATGAGCCGGTGAAATGTCGGGAAACCAAAAAAAAAAAAAAAAGAAGCAGATCCAATTAATGCTTTGGTGAGCCATCACACCGGTAACAATGAACGACGAAATTTCCAAAGGTATGCATTACATCCCATTATTTTCTGTCACGTGGCTCACTTAAGTTTTAGATGTGGCTAATGTTTTGTCCTCATGTCCTTCCATGGACGGTCCAAAAGGATGGACCGAGTGGATGTTATTTGGACACTACATGACTGTGCCCCCACAAAACGCATCCTGCCATTATAATCTAAGTACGTTACATGCAAACTGCATGCTTCTGCTCCATTGCTTTCGCTGAAATCATTGTCCCAATGTCGCATGGGTTAAGACATTGAGAAGAGACAAAGAAGTCCGTTTGCCCCCTTAACATTCAAACGTGGTAATAGTCCATTAGCTCACCTGACTGAAGGTCCACGTGTTAAAATAATGGGCAGTTATGTAAAAATAAATTTTTTATTTTTTTTCAAAAAAGAAGAGGTTTTTTGTCCATACCTCTAAAGGTTTTTTAATCTAGTTACACATTATCAGGCCTCCATGTTCTACTAAGGTTAGCACACGGTCTTTTTGGTGTTTCGAATGATCAGGCACCACTTGAAAGATGCTGTTCTTGAAGGGGGAATACCATTCATCAAAGCCCATGGGAAGTCCTCATATGAGTACGTCTCCACGGAGCCGAAATTCGGCGAGATCTTTAACAAGGCAATGTGGGACCACTCCACCATTGTCTTGCCAAGAATCTTAGAGACCTACAAAGGGTTTGAAGGAATCAAGGAGTTGGTCGACGTTGGAGGTGGGACAGGAGCCTCGCTTAACATGATTATCTCTAAGTACCCTCATATCAAGGGAATCAATTTCGATTTGCCAGAAGTCGTCGCCACTGCAGCTAACTACCCAGGTATATTTTAGAATATGATTTTTATATGTAGCAAGGCATCTCAGATTAATCATGAGTCCAACTTGGACTTGCCCGAGTAAGGGATTGATGCAGGGGTGAACTAGATGAGGTTGAGCACCGTCTTCCTTAGGGAATAATTACTCCGAATCTACAGAGCTTCTCTGGACTCCTCACAGAAATTCCTCAAATCTTTGAGGAGAGATAGAAAATAGAAATAAATTCTAATAAAATCCGAAATAAACTGATTGATAATAAATTATTTACAAACCCTTAAATAGTGATATAAACCCTTGTAAGAAGTTTCAAATCAAACTCCCTGAAACTGTGACTTACTATAAATAGTAAACTTATAGACGGTCATGATTTCCACTAGACCTCATGGGTTCTCGGACAAAAATTGCAAGTGTCCTATTTGGCCTAACCACTTTGTTCTCCTAATTTTTCTAAGCACTTCTCATGTTGGACACAACTCCTAAAACTCAATGGATCAAAAGTTGTGTTCCAATTAATACTTACTATAAATAGTAAAAATGGAAATAAAAAGGATTTTCAACGGTCAATCATGGAATCTTGCAAATTCGGCATGGGCAACCCAACATAAGAGGTTGGTTGGTTAAAGTAGCTTCTCCTACCCAAAATCATATATGGTACATCAAATAACTCATTCCGGTTTGTAAGATATGCCTATTTTAAGGTTTTGACAGTCCGGATCACTTCCACCTCCAATCGGGCCTTCTCTGGCCATCTTTGACATGAAAGTGTCCGCGACCTGCACTACATCAGGGATGAATTGACCTAACTTGCCAGTGTAAAGGGTGACTTGGGGACTTGTGGTATTGAACTGGATCAGAATTGACTGGGTCTGAATGGACTTGGACGAGTCTCATCAGCCTCATTCAAGTCTTAAAGCATTGAGTGCTAGCTCAAATATAACTGATTGCACTCTCATGTCTTCAACAGCAGTTTTTTTCAACTTGCGATGTGTGTGTGACATCCAACCAGTTCAAAAGGTTGGCACTACCATAACAATCACCTAACACAAAACTCTGATCAGATTCATGAGTTGGATGGGAATAATGGAGAACAAGAGGTTAAAAACTATCAAAAAGTTATTAAAAATAGAAAGTACAAGGACCTGTTTGGTAGATGCATCTCATTTTAGTAAATAGTAATTACATATTATAGATCTCGATCTCTGATATGTAATGACTGATAATGTGAACTCATTATGTATGAGAATCAAGATCTCTAATACATAGTGCTGTTGGCTAAAATGAGAGTGAACATTTTTAGGCATGTACCAAACGGGGTCTGAGTATTTCCAAGTGGGAAGAGATGGAGATGCAACCATTCAAAATCAACAGGATCTCCTTAATTAATATGTACCAAACGGGTCCTAATATTCGCTTTTTTGTTGGGATGGAAGTGAAAAAGACAAGATTGACTTTTCATTACAGGTGTGGAGCATGTTGGAGGGGATATGTTGGCCAGCGTTCCAAGTGCAGAAGACATTTTAATTAAGGTGAGCTGAGTTGTTATATATATATATATATATATATATATATATAACACTGAAAACATGTATTGATACAATAAACACTGATGAAACTGTACAGATGATATACAATTTGGGCCATTTATACCGTAGGATCAGAGGTGTGAATAGATCCATATACTCCAGTAGTAGATAGGTGGACTGTTGGAGGGTTAATCTTCTGCTTTGTGAGGGTTTCATATCGTGTACACTGTCGGATCTTAAGGGCTCACACTTCCTCGCTTTCCAACAATTTTGAAGCTGGTCTAAGGCCGCCTTCTTTTAAAGCTAGTTGTGAAGTAGTGAGCGGAGCTTGAAAAATGAAGCCTGAACGTAGTCGATTAACACTGTCATCTAGGGTGAGTTGTCCTAACACATCTCAAACCCTACAGGGTAAAAGGTGAAATGTTGGCTGAGAATGTAACAAAATAGACCCATGGATTGAATGTTGTCACGGTTTCCAAGTATTCAAACCATATTTACTATTAAAATAACGTTTAAAACACCATATATACTCGGAACACAAGTAAGAATATAAAAAATAAATTTAAAAAAAAAAAAAAAAACTTTTTTCAAATTGAATTAAGCTTTTTCTTACAAATAAACTTATTTTGATAGAAAACTAAAAGCATTTGAAAGTGATTGAAAGATTAGATCAGATCTCCTTGCCTGATTGATAGAATTGAGTAGAAGGTGAAAAGAAATTAGTGGAGGGCTGCAAATTTATAGATGGATTAATTGGAAATAAAGGATCAATAAATGATTTTATTACCATGGAGACATCTATCACAATGGAGAGAGAGAGAGAGAGAGAGAGAGAATAGGCAAGGAAAACTTTGTACAACTTTTCATGAATGATAATTCTTGGAAAATATTTTCCAACAAAATAAGTGAATTCCCAATTAGCTGAAGCTGTCATTTTCTTGTATAAGTATTTTCTTTCACGCTCTCATAGAAATGAATTCTATTTGCAATGTGTTTGTAACAAATTTACTGAAGAGTTTGTATAACTATGAAGTGTATGTGTTTGTAACAAATTTACTAAAGAGTTTGTATGCTATGAAGTGGATATTCATGCATTGGACGGATGAGCAGTGCCTCCAAATTCTAAAGAACTGCTACAGAGCACTGCCTGACTCTGGAAAGGTGATCATTGTGGACAATGTTCTTCCAGAAGAAATAAAGAACGATGTGGGTGTTCAGGACATCCTCCAGTTTGATGTGATCGAGATAGCCTGGAGCGAAGGGAAGGTAAGGACTGTGAAGGAGTTCGAAGAATTGGCGAAGATAGCTGGTTTTGCTGGTTTTAGCCTTGCGAGTTTTGCATATAACCTTAGGGTCATGGAATGCTATAAAACCGTGTGATTTTTAGCTTGGTAGCCTACATGTCTTTTCTTTTTTCCTTCAGTGTCCTATGTTTGCGCAGTTTCTGGTCGTCTCTGGTGTATGCTTTTTTAATTGAAAGAATAAAATTTCAAGAGTGGATGTTGTTCACTATCCAAGTATAGGGTTGTGATGTAGTAATAAACTCGGTGAGACCGAGGTCAAATCCCAAGGAACTGAAACCTGTACGTAATCTGAAAGTAACCAGAAGTAGAACTAGATAAAGATGAAGTCTAAGTCGAATGAATTTGAGGAATAATGGTGGAAGTATTAATATAAAATTAAGAAAATTCAGGGAAAGGAAATTAGGGATTCAGAGGATCCACTTGTAGAGATCAGGGAGATCTTATGCCTGCATCAAAAACTCAACTGGATTTAGAGTCCATCTTCATCAAGTTGAAGGGTGTAACCATGAAAATTAAACTGAAATTCCTTTGTTATAATTTTAATGAGATGAAAGGTATATGAATTAGAATGGATTCCATCACCAAACCATGCTCATGAGACAAAGTAAACAACAGAATTAAACTAATTAACAACCAATCAACAATGTATGAAGGTTAGGAAGGGTACCGTCATCCGACCATGTCCAGGAGACAATGGTAAACAACAGGGCTTCCTGACGTCATAACATGAAAAGGAAAAGGAAATACTCAAGACATCGCAGATCTACTGTAATGTAAGTCACAATAAACCATTAAAACTAAAGCATTCTTCTCTCAAACTAGAATCCAAATTAGTTTAGTTTAACATGAATCAAAAGGCATAAAGAAAACTCTCATCTCACTGCAAGCTTCACCTCTTAACCCTAGCTAAGAGGTTTAGCAAAACATGATGATATTTAGGCTAATCTCAAAAGAAGAAAAGAAAACTTTAAAACAAACTCTTGCTCCCGCGTCTCCCCTCCACATTCTCTCTTTTCTCTTTCTTCTAGGGCTCCTGGAGGTCGGCTGAGATGTGGAGACTTCATGCAGAAGTCCGTTCGTGCGTAGGTTTCTGCAGCAACAGATTTACAAACCTGTTGTGTAGCCGGCTGCGAGACCTTGATGCATGGGACTAAGATTTGGTGAGACAGGGATCTGATGTACGATCTGTTCCGGTCAGGCTTCTTGGCCTTGGTCGGTAGTCCCATGGAGAGATTTTGGACGGTCCAGATGGTCGGACCGATCCTAACCTTAGCTGTAAAACGGCCCGGATCGGCCGGCTCTTCCAATGCATGCAATGCGTATGGCTAACGCAGCTGAAGTCGGTGGGCCTCTGATTGGCACCATATGGGAAATCTGAACTGTACACTGGATTCCCCACGCAAATACGGTCAATATGGGTGATTTTCAAATTGTTTCAGTGTGGCCCACAGAAATCTCACCCGACCGTTCGTCTGGTGTTTGAACGGATGAAATCGCATACCTGCTTCTTCTTGGAGATATTTCACCTAGGTGCAGGTCACAGCCCCCTTCCAGACATGATGAATGGGTTAAATCTTCAATTAACATGACGATGGTGGCCCACAGCGGAAAACCGCAACCTCTGTTGCGAAACAGAGGTTCGGGCTTCACACTGTGATGATCGGTGGGCCCCAGATTTATGCCAGGTGTAAAATCCACTTCGTCCATTGGATTCAGGACGAAAATCCGTCTATACATACTTGGTTTTGGATCCCAACTGTGGTGGACCATGAGATCATCATTCCACCATCCATCTCATGTTTTAACTTAGATTTCTGTGATCAGGTGCATGGGACCAAAAGGTCACCATGACTGTGGTCGTCTCCTCAGTCCGGACACAATGGACGGTCCAGATCATCCATGTGTATGATTTGTGGGCCCCACTATTGCAAAACGGAGGGACAACGTCCGTCCGCTGTCTCTCGCGTGGATGGGATCGGGTCAGCGCCCGCTGACCGGGTCCTCTGGATCCTGTGCACCTTGAGTGCACTTGCGTAGGGTGCACACACACAGCTTGTGGGGTCCACATGGGATGTTTATGAAGAATCCTCACCGTCCATCTGTTTTGTCGCATTATTTAAGGGGTTGAAACTGAATTTGGCACATATCCAGATATCAGGCGGGCCCTAAATCAATGATTTATGGGCTAATCTGTCTGTTGGGCCACTTCCACAGGGAACCGGGACCTGAATTTTGACGTGTACGGTTAATTTGGGGTTCTCAGGCTATATATGAAGTTTCGAGATGAACGGATGGTGGGAACCCTGTGGTCTTGTATTCTGGACGTTTTTCAGGCCTGTTTGAAGTGAGTGGCTGGAATTTCTCTAATCTCTGGTGTGTAAATCCTCGATCTTGGTCCCATGGAATCCCGTCCAATGCCTTGGTGATTTCAGAGCGTTAATTTCAAGCTTTTAGCATCCTTTTCAGTTCATGCTCATAAATCCACCTTGAAACACAAACACGATTAAAATAGGGTATTAAACAGTGTTATGTTCATAAAAGCAGGCAATAACTAGGGTCTAATATGCAATATTTGACCCTCAACGGATGCACTATTTATGTATGTGACGCGGTTCTTTTTTGCATCATGACACATGAATAAACAATTCTTCTGAAATGTAGCAATTTGATGCACATGTGCCAAAAATGGGTTGCACATGTGGACTGTTGAATATGAAGTGTGTTGCACAGTACATCAACAACGCAAGTGAGCCGAGATCGAATCTCCGGTCTCACCCACAAACGATAAACAAAAAGAAATATAATCTAGAAATAGAATCAAAGCATACTAACAAACCACAAGACAGAATATACGTGGAAAAACCCCAACAAGGGTAAAAAATCACGAGGTAAACTTCTACTATAAAGAAAATGAAGTTACAAGCAATATGCATCGGCCACCGAATTCCCTTCACGATAGATGTGGCTAAAAGAAAGATTGAGCCTCGCATTATTTGCTGAATTGCTCTCATGGTGTGCCAAATATTCCAGCGAATGGGGGCTGAAGGGTCCCTTGCCGCTTCTGCTATGAGCTTGGAATTTGATTCCACTACAATATTGGTTAACCCAAGGTTGGAACAAATGATTAACCCATCCAACATGGCCTGAGCTTCTGTAAAAGTTTTTGAAGCTACCACGTAACTTCTCGAGACTGTAAAGATGCATCGACCTTAGCAATCCCTACAGACACCCACGCCACCACTCTGGCCCGGATTAGCTCTCGAAGAACCATCAGTGTTAAGCATCAGCCAGCCTGTCGGAGGCTTGGCCCAACTAAAAAGAATTGGCTTCCTTCCATCAGATGGAGAGGGATTGTTTATTTTGAGAAGCTGGAGGCTGATGGATTCCGACAGGGATTTCTTGTCAGGGGCAGGAATGGATGGGGTGATCTCTCTCAGCTAATATGTTACTTTATGAATGATCGAGCTAGCTGACATGGCGTTGAAAGTGCCCTGGTTTGTCGATTAGCGTGAGTGTTGAGTCTGTCAGACAGAAGAGCTCCATAGGAAGATTGATCAAAGTGTCTGCCTCAACCGGATGTGTGCCCAAACTCGTCACAAGTAAATCTAAGCCTCACATCCTATGTCCCAAAATACCAGGTTATTAAAACCCTTAAAACAAATTAGAACATCTTAGAGTTTTGTGTTAGAAAAAAAAAAATTCAAAATTTAGAAAATCTCTAAGTTTTTTAGCCTTGTCGATTTATTATACTGATCGATATTATCGACCTGCTCTGTCGATGTCCTCGATGACTAATCGATATCATCGAAATGAGGACAAAATATGTCCAGCAACCACACATATCTCTGGACGAATTTATCAATGACATCGATGTTTGAATCTCGAGTCTATCGAAGTTGACTCGATAACATCGACAGGCAGATCTGCGGTGCCCCTGTTTTGCTAAAGAAAATCATAAGTTCTTCGATATATCGAAGTCCTTCTCGATACCATCTGAATTCAAATTTCAATGATATCGGAAGGCCCTCAATGATATCGGTCTTGGGTGCGCAGATTTCCAGCAATGTTTTCAGGTTGTTTCTATCTTTAATCGAGGGTCACTCGAGAGAATCGATATTCAAATATCGATGATATTGAGGTCGAGTCGATTGCATCAAGAATGGACATAAACTGTCCAACAAGCTTACTGGAAAATCCGTTGGATTTATCGATGCATCGATCGACACTGCCTTAGATATCATCGATATTCAAATTCCGATGATATCGAATGTCCCTCGATCATATTTTGAACCTGAAACATTTCTAAAGCAAGTCTTTCTCATTTTCAAGTGTCGAGGAATCGATCCTCGTTTCGATATCGGAGTTCGAAATCTGATGACATCGACACGCGTTTTGATGCTCTCGACTAGTTAGCAAAAGGTTTCAAAAGCGTATGATATTTAAGTTTGTGTCATCGAGCAGCCAGTCGATGCCATCAAGAGTATACGCTCGATGATATCGACCCTGCTCGATGATATCGAACTCTGTCATAAATGTGACCGTTTTATATCCGTTGGAACCATTTGCCTATTTAAAGAGGACTTGTCTTTAGTTGCTGGTAGAGAAAGAAGAGAGTGCTTTTGAGTGTTTTAACCTTAGATCATTTATCCAAAGCCTTTTCTCTCATGGGAGTTCATCCTCCAATCCACCCTCATCATTGATATTAAATAGAGTGGATTGGGGAATGAACTTTCGCATTCAAGGATCCTTCAGCTACTACCTTAATGGCAAATCATTAAGCTGAGATGCCTTGAATGTATAGATGATCGGAATCGCTCTATCTTCCTTATAGGAAAATATTTAAGAGAGTAGGATTCCATCATAACCTTGACCCAACCTATCGCCGAGTATTGGTACATCTTCGGAGTTGTGGATCAAGGGAGCAGAAGACTCTTCATCAACAAAGGAGGAGATCTTCGTCAATGTGCTGAATGAGGCTCATCTGCTTATCTGTGAGTTATTAGAGTCCAGAGGACCCTTGTGATCAATCCTTCTTAGGATTGGGTCATAGGTGTTGCTCACCCCTTTCAAGCCCTCGTAGGAGGCCTCCGGTGGGAGTGTACGTGGTGGGTGCATTGTGTTGACCCTTGCTCTGTGGAGAACATAAACAGGTAGGTTCCTTATGTGGATTCTTGGCCAGTGTGCCTAAAATCGGGTGCGTTGTGTTGACCCTTGCTCGTGGGAGCATAAACAGAAGTTCCTTGTGTGGTTCCTTGGCCAGTGTGCCTAAAACTGGGTGATATGTGTTGACCCTTGCTCGTGGGAGCATAAACAGAGGTTCCTTGTGTGGATCCTTGGCTAGTGTGCCTAAAAATGGGTGTTATATGCTGACCCTTGCTCGTGGGAGCATGCATAAACAGTCAGCCTAGGTGTAGGTTGTAAAGGTTAAAGGTGAACCTGATTTAAAACCTTGGATTTGAGGTGAACCGTGTGAAACCTCCTTAGTGAAATCCGGCACACTCAAGACTTGAGTGCGTCTGTCGGGAGTGGAGTAGACAAGTCGTCGAACCACTATAAAAATGACTGTGTTTATGATTGATATTTGTTTCTGATTACTTGTGTGATATCATTAAAGTTCTTTCATAATTGCTCACACCTCACACGGTCACATCCATCATAAACTCTGATTTACATTCAGATGATTATTCAATTAGTTTTATGATTGGATCCTCTGTTTGGCTTGGAAGCCATTAGAGTTACTTTGAAGATATCTCGATGCTATGCATGCCTATTTATTCAGGATAGATTTGATAGGACTTTTGAATAAACCATAAAATTTTAAAAAAGTCCTACTCACCCCCCTCTAGGACATATTGTCATATTCCTACTTCAACTAAAGCAGTCTTTACCGCAATTTCAATTGATATCAAAACGAGTCTCTCTTTAAGGGCTTCACTGCTTAGAGAGTGATCTTGACTGAAGTTGGGAATATGGCCAAAGGAGAGGGCTCATCGGTCACTAGACCTCCAGTATTTGATGACTCAAATTACGCATACTGGAAGGCTAGAACGCATTACTTTCTAAGATCTTTGGACCATGATGTTTGGGATATAGTTGAAAGTGGATATGTGCCACCATCTGAACAAATTGTAGTTGATAATGGCATGCACAACCATCACAAAACCCAAACCCAAAGAAAAGTGGACGACGTTCGATAAAGAAAGACAAACTGTTGAAGCTAAAGCTATGAACGCCACCTACTGTACTGTGTCCCAAGATATTTTCAATCAATTAAGTATGTGTGGGACATCCAAAGAAGCATGGGATCTATTGGAAACAACCCATGAACGCACAAACACTGTGAAGAGGTTTAAACTACAACTACTGATCTCGCAGTTCGAAAGTCTTAGAATAGAAGAGCATGAGACCTTCATGGAGTTCTTCACAAAATTGAATATCATTTGCAACTCCATGAGTGGATTGGGAGAAAAAGTTCTAGTTCCAAAAATTGTAGAAAAATACTGAGATCACTGCCGGAACGGTTTAATCCCAAAGTAACAACAATTGAAGAGTGTAAGAACATATATAAAATGAAAGTAGAAGAACTGGTAGGTTCCCTATAAACTTTTGAACTACACTTCAGACAAACCCCCAAATCCAAAACAACCGTCCTAAAAACTTCAAAGAAAACAACAAATGAGGACAGTGGAAGTGAAATAGATGATGAAGATGAGGAAGTCGCTTTGCTGGCACAATGATTCAAGAAGTTCTTTTAGAACAATCGTGGCCGTCCTTCCAGAGGAAGAAAGGTAGACAACAAACCTTCTGCAGGAAAATTTAGTAAAAAGATCAAAGAACCACAATGTTATGCCTGTTAGAAGTATGGACACCTATCTACTGAATGCCCCAACGGGAAAACTAAAGGAAAAGCCATGGCAGCTACTTGGGATGATACTGAAGAATCAAACTCTGACTTCAGTGATTAAGAAAGAGTCATTTCCATCTAATGATGAGAAAGAAGAAGAAAAAGATGAGAAGGATAAACTGCAGGATGCCTGTAATCAACCTCATAAACATAACATTCATATCCTTAAAAAACTTGGAATGGGCGAAAATGAGAATAAATTGTTGTAAGTAGATCTAGATAAAACACTGGAAATTAATACACATGTGATCAACAATATGAAGCATTACCACTCTAAAAATGACAAGTTGAAAAGAATGAATCTATCCCTAAAATCTGAATCCTTGAAATTACAGATTGAACTGCTGGAAAATGAAAATCATACACTCTAATTTGATGCAGAACAATCTAGAAAATCTGTTGAGCTAAACTACAAATTTTACTAGAATAGCGAGAAATTAGAAAGACCTTTAGGGATGGGCAGATCTAGTAAAGATAAGAGTGGGTTGGGATATGGAAAGGCAAACCAAGCTTCAAAAATGCAGCACAAACACTTGAGAAATCAGTTGCATCAGGAAGTAGAACTAGGGCCACTCTTGTTTGTCATTTATGTGAAGACTCGGGCCACTACAAATTTGAATGCATTACAAGTGGAAGGACTCCATTAAATTCTGGCTTAAACCTTACTGGTAAATACAAACCAATCGGAAAAACAATGCAAAATGTCATGAGTCCACCAAGGTACATGGTAGGAGGTAAAGATACATCCGTCTCCACCTATAATGACAAAGAGAATGGAGGAGCTATTGAATCAAGTGGCCCAACTTAATCAAAAAAAAAAAAATTGCCTAGTGATTCACTCACTTTCAAAAACAGGCAATAGTGCTAAGAGGTTCCTAGATAGTGGTTGCTCAAGACATGTAACGGGTGACAAATCCCTTTTCGCAAATTATTCAAATCTTAATGATTGGATGGTCACATTTGGAGATGGAAGCACCGCTAAGGTAATGGGGTAAGGAACTATTAGAAATGCTCAAAATGAGAATGCTCTCCTAGTAGAAGGGTTGACACACAACCTTCTAAGCATTTCTCAAATGTGTGACAACAAGCATGAGGTTACATTTGACAAACTGAAGTGCAAGATCCTGAATTTATCAGGAAAATCAGTTATTAAGGGTCTTCACACCAGTGATCACTGCTATGTCATCAAAGGCAATGGGAAGGATGATCCATTTGCCTAGAAATATTGAGCATGGAAAAGCAAGTTCAAGTCATGCATCTAGATCTAAATAGTTGCTGAAAAGATGCAATTTTGCTGAACTCCTAATGATACATCTGAGGTTCCTTACCTCAATCTTTTTGTATATAAGCATCCTGATGTTTAATTGTGCAATGCTTGTACTAATTTTTGTTGTATATACTGGTTGATTCAAAGATATATTATATTATACATGGAAGATTATCGAAATGATGAAAAATGAGAGATATACATCTTCGATATGTCAGTCGATAAATTGTGTGGACTTTCGATTGAATCAACCAAGAATCGATATCATCGACGTCTCTTCGGTTAGAAGCTCTGTTAGAGGCAATCAACTAGATGCCTCTTCTTGATTTCAAGAGAGCATGCCATATTGAGCAAACCTATCACTTCTTTGCATACTGTCATTCTCCAACACTAGAACCACCATCCTTTACTGTCACAGTTGGAGATGACGGTGTTGAGATTACTGTAGAATCCATCGCTAGCATTCTTGATATAACCTTTATCTCCCATTGGATTGTCTGACCTTGATCATGAAAATCCTATCACTCAAAATTCCTATGTCAAGGTAGAGATATCTCATGGTATCAGGGAAATGCCCTAAAAGCGAAATATTTGCACCCTCGATACCTCGTCTTGTATAGGATATTTTGTTTGAATGCCTATCCTTATGGATCCAGTCGCTCTGATCTTACCGGATTCATGACCATGATCATATATTGTGTAGCCACTGGAGTCAAATTCTGTCTGCCTACCCTGATACTCCACCAAATAGCAAGTGTCATCCATCAGTCCAGAGCAGTATACTTACCCTTTCCTCACATCATCCATGAAATCTGTGATAAAATTGGTATCCCTCAAACAAATGATCATGTACGTCCTCTTCAACACTTTAAGAAGGTCAATATACGAAAATCTGACCTTAAGTTCCATGAGTATAAGGACGAGGATTCTGAGGAGGCTGTTCGTGAAGAGGAAGAAATGGGAGAAGACACTGCACCAACTGGTACAGATCCTATGGAGCCACAACATGCTCCAGATCCAAGTGGTTCGGCTCCAACACAATGTATCAAGTTTCACCAAGATAGGGTTGGTGCAACGCAGCGGGGCTTAGCTCGGATAGAAAGGTAGGGGGACATGATGCGAGGTTATCGGCATTAGAGAAGATGATGTCTAGCGTACAACAGTCGGTGCAACAATTGATCGATCTGACTACATGCCGAAGAGATGATGCAGCAGCATCTTGTATGTGACGGCTATCTAACTGACAGGTCTATCGCTTTTTTCTTGGGCTTATGAATATCCTCTGAGTGTGACAAATACTACTGCCGTTCTTGGGGAGTATCTACATTTCGGATATTGTAGGATATGGCTGGTTCTACTTCATATATTATATATATATATATATATATATATTATATATATATATATATATATATATAATAGATATATATATAGAGGAACGCTCAGCTACGCACCGGTTCGCACGTCATTACGTGCGAACCTTGCTATTAACCGTTGGATAAGGCCGATGGTCTGGATGAAAGCGCGAGTTTCAAGGAGCGAGTTTCCTTTTCTCGCACGCCTCTTCACCGTATTCTCTACCTCTTCGGCGAAAGCCTTTTCACATGAAATTCTTCCGCTAGGATGCCAGTTGGGTCCCACCAAGATGTTAATGATAAATCCACGTTGTCCATACATTTTTAAAATAATTTTATGGTATGAACCCAAACTAAGGTAGATCAAAATCTCAAGTGGGCCACACAGTGTTGATTGAACTCTCATCATTAAAAACTTCCTGGGGCTATCAAATTTTGAATCAATCTAATATTTGTTTTTTTACATCATTCAGGTCTATATGACCTAATCTACAGGTTGGATGTCAAATAAATATCATGGTGGGCTCTAAAAAATATTTAACGATAAGAATCATAATCACCGCTGCTTCATGTGGTGTGGTCCACTTGAGATTTGGATCTGCTTCAGTTTTGGGATAATGCCCTGAAATGATAAGAAAAAATGAATGGAAGAGGTAGATTTCTCAAAAAAAAAAAACATGGTGGATCCCACCTAGGTTTCCAGCACGCGAAAGGCTTTCTAAGGAAATCCCTTTTGAAAAAACCGCGCTGCGGATTTCTGTGAAAGCCTTTTGCACGCTGGAAACCTAAGTGGGACTCACCCTGATGTTTTTGAGAAATCTAATTCGTTCATCCATTTTATGAGATCATTTTAGGACATCTGTACAAAAATGATCCGAATCTAATACTCAAGTGGGCTAAAAACGTGAAGATTAAACTTACACAATTGAAGTATTCGTATGTCACAAAAGTTTTGAATCAGGATAATATTTGTGTTCTCAGCTAATCCTAGTAGGAATGATGTTATGAATGGTATAGATGGCATATAAACATCCATGTCGACCCCAAGGAGGTTTCAACGATAGGAATTTCCTTACCCCTTTTCCTTTGGTACGACTCAATTGAGTAATGTATACTGCTCACTTTTGGTCTACCGTCCTAAAATGCGCTTAAAAAACAGATGGGCGAGATAGATTTCTCACAAACATCATAGTGGGCCTCACCTAGATTTCCAGCGAACTTAGCAAGAATATGGACATCTTGGAGGGGAACGGATTGGCTACTATCCCGCCACCATCCTTGTGGCTAGTGGTTGGTGCTCTATGGGCCCCACCATGATGTATGTGCTTCATCCATTCCGTTCATCCATTTTTACCAAACATTTTAAGGCTTGATAAAAAAAATGATAGGAATATAAATCTCAGGTGGAAGACACCATAGGAAAACAATAGTAATTGGATATCCACCATTAAAATCCTCCTGAGGCCCATTGTACTGTTTATTTGACATTTAATCTGTTGATTAGGTCATAAATACCCAGATGAAGGAAAAAAAAAAACAATGATCAGCTTGATCCAAAACTTTTGGCAGCAAATTTTATGGCTGCCAAAAGTTTTGAATGGTCAATGTTCATTCAACACTGTTTCCTGCAATGTGGCCCACTTGAGATTGGGATATACTTAGGTTTGGTCTCATACCATAAAATGATATATAAAAATAGATGGCCGGAATGGATGAAACACATACATCATGATGGGCCCACAAAACACCGACCATCAGCCATTGGCTGGTTGCAGGGGTAGCCAGTCCGTTTCCGTCTCGGAGGCAATTGCATGCGTAATCAGGGGACGCGAACTGGATATTGACAGGTTGAGCGGCGAGACTCGCTACTGAAGTGCCGTTACCAAGTTCTATGGCCATGATGTATACGTTGCATCCCCACCGTCCATACATTTGGAGAGATTATTTTAGGATATAGCCTAAAGAATGAGGTAGATCGAAGGCTGGGGTGGACCCACCACAGAAAACAGTGGTGAGAGTGACGCCCACCATTGAAACCTTCAAAAGGTCCACCATGATTTTTATGTGAGATCCAGTCTGTTCATGTGTTAACGCATACATGAAAGAAGTGAAAACACAAATATTAGCTTGATGGAAAATTTTTGTGGCCCTTAGAACTTTTTAATGGTGGGCGTCACTCTCCCCACTATTTTCTGTGGTGGGGTCATCTAGATCTTTGGATCTGACTCATTCTTTGGATCATGCCTTGATATGATCTCTCCAAATGGATGGGCGGTGTAGATACAAAACATACATCATGGATGTGGCCTACATAACTTAGCTAGTGACGTCACTTCATCGGGAGTCTCTGGCTACTCTGCGCACGTCGTCGTAGGGGAGGTGAGGGACGCATATTGCGTCCTACCTCTGGGAACAGGCAGGAGCTTTGAGTTGACGCCATGATATAGGGGTCTTATCCGCACCGTCTATCCTTTTTATTTCGTCATTTTAAGCTATTAGTCCCAAAATATGGCAGATCCAATACAGATGTGGCTACACAATGGGGATTAAACCCTTACCGTTGAAAATTTTATGGGGCCAAAGAAGTTTTGGATGGAGCTGATATTTGTGTTTTCTCTTCATCCAGGTCTATGTAACTTTGTGAATAGGTTTGATGGAAAATATAAATCACGGTAGGCCTTAGAAAATTTTCAACGGTGAGAATTATTATCAACGTAGGCTTTTCGAACATGGATTTCCTTAAAAAGCGTTTTGCGTGTTGGAAACCTAGGTGGGATCCACCATAATTTTTTTTTTTTTTTTTTTGAGAAATCTACCTTGTCCATTCATTTTTTCTTATCATTCCAGGGCATTATCCCAAAACTGAGGCAGATCCAAATCTCAAATGGACCACACCACATGAAGCAATGATGATAATGATTCTCATCGTTAAATATTTTTTAGAGCCCACCATGATATTTATTTGACATCCAACTTGTAGATTAGGTCATACAGACCTGGATGATGGAAAAAAAATATTAGATTGACCCAAAAATTTGATAGCCCCAGGAAGTTTTTAATGGTGAGAGTTCAATCAACACTGTGTGGCCCACTTGAGATTTTGATCTACCTCAGTTTTTGGTTCATACCATAAAATTATTTTTAAAAATGTATGGACGGCATGGATTTATCATTAACATCTTGGTGGGACCCAACTAACATCCCAACGGAAGAATTTCATGTGAAAAGGTTTCCGCTGGAGAGGTAGAGAATATGGTGAAGAGACGTGCGAGAAAAGGAAACTCGCTCCTTACAACTCGCGCTAAGAGTACTTTTCATCCATAGCAAGGTTCGCACGTATGACGTGTGAACCGGTGCGTAGCTGAGCGTTCCTCTATATATATATAATATATATAATTATAATATATATATATATATATATCTATAGTATTCTCTCTATCTGTTTCTTCTTCTCAAAATGCTTCATAGTCTGCTTTAAATGCTGCTATCATTTGAAAAGCTTGTCCCTGTTTTTTGGTAAATAGTGCGTGAATGCATGTGATTGTTTTGATGATTATTCTATCTGCTTATATCACTGCTCTATTTGTCTACTATGCATACACGGTTTCTGAAAAATGAGATGTTTAATCAACTGTTTTAATCATTATACATCTATCTTTTATATATGTATGCTCTCTGCATGTTGGTTCTCCTACATGTCTTTAACTTCAGTCAATATCTACTATTGTGCTATCCTTTGTCAATGACTGACAAAAGGGGGGAGAACGATGCAAACACCTCAACTAGAAATGTGTATCTTCTTGTGAATGGTGATGCAAGTGTAAGGGGGAGCACCAACACCAAGTTAGGGGGAGTCAGGGGGAGCAGCTTCTGAAATATCTGAATGATCGTGTATGTGAACTAGATAGCATTGTACAATTGTGTAAAAATCATGTACACACAATTTAGGATGTCAGTATAGAAGCTGGTCTAGGATGTTTTGGTATTTTGTCACATAATTAACAAAGGGGGAGATTAAAAGTGCCCTGGTTTGTCAATTAGCGTGAGTGTTGAGTCTATCAGACAGAAGAGCTCCATAGGAAGATTGATCAAAGTGTCTGCCTCAACCAGATGTGTGCCTGAACTCGTCACAGGTAAATCTAAGCCTCACATCCCATGGCCCAAAACACCAACTAATTAAAACCCTTAAAACAAATTAGAACATCTTAGGGTTTTGTGTTAGAAAACTTTTTTCAAAATTTAAAAAATCTCTAAGTTTTCTAGCCCTGTCGATTTATCATACTGATCGATATTATCGACCTGCTTTGTCGATGGCCTCGATGACTAATCGATATCAACGAAATGAGGACAAAATATGTCCAGCAACCACACATATCTCTGGATGAATTTATCTGTGACATTGATGTTTGAATCTCGAGTCTATCGAAGTTGACTCGATAACATCGACATTCAGATCTGCGGTGCCCCTGTTTTGCTAAAGAAAATCATAAGTTCTTCGATATATCGAAGTCCTTCTCGATACCATCTGAATTCAAATTTCAATGATATCGGAAGGCCCTCGATGATATCGGTCTTGGGTGCGCAGATTTCCAGCAATGTTTTCAGGTTGTTTCTATCTTTGATCGAGGGTCACTCGAGAGAATCGATATTCAAATATCAATGATATCGAGGCCGAGTCGATTGCATCGAGAATGGACATAAACTGTCCAGCAAGCTTACTGGAAAATCCGTTGGATTTATCGATGCATCGACACTGCCTTAGATATCATCGATATTCAAATCCCGATGATATCGAATGTCCCTCGATCATATTTTGAACCTGAAACATTTCTAAAGCAAGTCTCTCTCATTTTCAAGTGTCGAGGAATCGATCCTCATTTCAATATATCGGAGTTCGAAATCCGATGACATCGACACGTGTTTCGATGCTCTCGACTAGTTGACAAAAGGTTTCAAAAGCGTATGATATTTGAGTTTGTGTCATCGAGCAGCCAGTCGATGTCATCGAGAGTATACACTCGATGATATCGAACTCTGTCATAAATGTGACCGTTTTATATCCGTTGGAACCTTTTGCCTATTTAAAGAGGACTTGTCTTTAGTTGCTGGTAGAGAAAGAAGAGAGTGCGTTTGAGTGTTTTAACCTTAGATCATTTATCCAAAGCCTTTTCTCTCATGGGAGTTCATCCTCCAATCCACCCTCATCATTGAAATTAAATAGAGTGGATTGGAGAATGAACTTCCGCATTCAAGGATCCTCCAGCTGCTACCTTAATGGCAAATCATTAAGCTGGGATGCCTTGAATGCATAGATGATTGGAATCGCTCTATCTTCCTTATAGGAAAACATTTAAGAGAGTAGGATTTCATCATAACCTTAACCCAACCTGTCGCTGAGTATTGGTACATCTTCGGAGTTGTGGATCAAGGGAGCAGAAGACTCTTCATCAACAAAGGAGGAGATCTTCGTCAATGTGCTGAATGGGGCTCATCTGCTTATTTGTAAGTTATTAGAGTCCAGAGGACCCTTGTGATCATTCCTTCTTAGGATCGGGTCATAGGTGTTTCTCACCCTTTTCAAGCCCTCGTAGGAGGCCTCCGGAGGGAGTGTACATGGTGGGTACGTTGTGTTGACCATTGCTCTGTGGAGAGCATAAACAGGTAGATTCCTTGTGTGGATCCTTGACCAGTGTGCCTAAAACCGGGTGCGTTGTGTTGACCCTTGCTCGTGGGAGCATAAACAAAGGTTCCTTGTGTGGATCTTTAGCCAGTGTGCCTAAAACTAAGTACTATGTGTTGACCCTTGGTCATGGGAGCATAAGAAGTGGTTCCTTGTGTGGATCCTTGGCCAGTGTGCCTAAAACTGGGTGTTATGTGTTGACCCTTGCTCGTGGGAGCATAAACAATCAACCTAGGTATAGGTTGTAAAGGTTAAAGGTGAACCTGATTTAAAACCTTGGATTTGAGGTAAACCGCATGAAACCTCCTTAGTGAGATCCAACACACTCAAGGGTTGAGTGCGTCTACCAGGAGTGGAGTAGACAAGTCGTCAAACCACTATAAAAAATGATTGTATTTGTAACGCCCCAATTTTCAGAACCCGAGTACATGACTCAAATTCCAAGAACCCAGGAGTTAGCTAAAGGTAATGGTAATTCAACGAGTAAATCAAAGTGCAGATAGTGGGAAAAGGAACACAATATATATCTAACACCAAGATACGAACAATATTCTGGCCCACTCAGTTGGGGGCCAATTACAAAACTTCAAGTTTCTATAACTTCAAATGTATTGAAATAAAGAAAAGGGTTGATCTACTGATTTAGCCCAAAATAAGCGGCCGCCTCTTGCTGCGGCTCCTCATCATAAAGTTCTTCCTCGACCGCCACATCTTCCAAACCTATCGAATACTCGTTAGCTCCTGTACCTACGTCTTCTGTACGGTTGAATATTGATGAATGAGTGGCCATCTCAGTGTGATCTCCCTTAAGATTATACACCGTCGCCCTAAATAAAGAATAGTATGAAAACATATAGACATTCCAAAACACAGTAGATGCAGTCTTATTAAATGTAGGAATGTATGAATGTAATTATCGTCCCGGGTAAGACATCCAGACGGACATTGGAGTCGTCACCCATGCAATCATTGACCTACGTAAAACATCCAGACGGTTTATGTCCCGGGTAAAACTTCCAGACAGGCAACATGTACGATAACATTAGATGATGGTTTATGCCCCAGGCAAAACATCCAGTCAGGCAAATATGTGTGTTACGTACGGCAGCAATAGATGTTGGTTTGTGCTATGCATGCATGATTTGTCAATCCATTATTAGTCCAATTACATCCAGCCAATTTAGATAAGCTCACGGTCTCTACGGGGAGCATATGGCCCAGCGTAAGCCGACGGCTCGGGTATAGTGTCCCATGACCACCATCCCCGACCCATGAGGCTACCGTCTTAGGGTGTGTGTAGTACCCACAAACATGTGGTAAATCAACCAACCTCTGTGTTAGGGGTCTACTTATGTCACAACTAGTCAGGTTACACCCCAAGCACGGACTCTCCCTCTACCGGACTTCCCATGGAGAGATTTTAGCAATATGTGTGTCATATCATCATATTAGTAACATAGATCTTATCATAAATGAGGAAATAAGAAGCAGTGCATGTATTTTCATCAGATCATGTTAACTGAATTTACATAAGTTAAATAATAATAAGCATAAGCATCACTTATTAAATAGATATGTCAAGTGAAAGCAGTTTATTCCTACACACAATTTATCCTTGATCCAACTATCCATTAAACTTCACAAAATTACTATTTCTGTTCTAGTTAGGGATGGAAAGCTTAAGGGGAGGAAATCATCACCAGATACGTTGTAGGGCGTCCCTTGGTGCGAGTCCTCTCGAGAAGCTAGCACCTCCACGTCACTTGAACAAATCCCTAGAGAAATCCCTTGCATTAGCTGATAAGTTCTAAAGTTCTAGGACACCATAGTTGGTTGAATGGCCCAAATCATGATGGTTCGGCTCTTATTTGAGAGGAGTCTAGGCCCATCAACACTTGTCCCAACGAGTGGGCTCAATTTGGCCTGACCTGACCCATCAAAGTGGGCCCAAAGGTGGCCTCCCAATGTTAATATACATTTATCTAATTGGTAGGATCCACTGCACGAACCATGCAGATAAACATTTATATCATGGTGGGGTCCACATACGTGGCCCACCGCCATATGAGCTCTTCACATAGTATACATGTATACACATTATATATGTATCACCTAGTATATATATGTATATATTATATATTATGTATCTCATGGCATATAATGTATACATCACATACATTATATTTGCATCATATGGTATATACGTATACACCACATACAATATATTTGTATCATATGGTATACATGTATACACTATATACATTACATATGCATCACAAAAGCACCTGGTGGATCCCACGTAGGACGTGAGGTACCTGTCGAAGCTTCCAGACAAGATGCCTCCCACCGTCCAATCCCTGGACAATGGGCACATATTATATTTATTATGGTAGGCTCCATACCCCACATGTATACAACGTGCAAGGTGGGTCCCACCCAACTAGCAACTCAGGTGGACGGCCTAGATTTTGAACACAGCCCTCAGCGCTGCAGCCATATAGCTGGTGAATGCGTACACCAGTCCTTCCCTTCACAGGTGGGTCCCACGTGGGGCCCACCACAAATCTATGTAGTGCATAGGTATATTATCTTACATATATATATATATTTATTTATTTTATTATTATTATATTATTATTATTATTATTATTATTATTATTATTATATATTTGTTTTCAAAAAGAATAAAGAAAGAAGAAAATAGAAGGTGTCCAGCACTGCACGTCCGTCCAGCCCAGGGTCTTCTCTGGACATAATGCCCCTGATGGACAGTCCAAACACGTGTGGCCCATAGTGGTTCATCATTAGTGCAACCCACCAGTATTTGGTGGGGCCCACGGTCAGTACAGAACCCATAGTCAGTGCAACCTACTAAAGTTGGTTGAGGCCCACCTGCAATTTGTAGGGCCCAGGTTGGCAGACAGCCCATCAACCTCAGACGTGAAAAACAGCACCACCTGTTGCGTGCTGTTTGAAGCCGTTTTCGGCCCTGCCCTTCAGCGTCAAACCTGACCCAGGTGACGGCATGCTACATGGCCCAGCAAGAGGTGTCGTTTTTCTTCACCCTTTCCGTCCGACTTGAGGCCTAAGTTCAGCTCAAACAGAGTAACTGTTTGGCTTAGCTTCAACTTGAAACAGGGGCCTTCTCTTAACTAATTCCCCGTCCGTCCCACAACCATTGCTTGGCTGGTTTGGGGCCGGGTTTTGTAATCATTATGGGGCCCGGATTTTCCTTGAACTATGACCATTATTTGGTCTAGTCCAAGCTCGAGACGGGTGCTGCAATTGGGTTAGTTTTCAGCCTGGAACAGAGCCATGGATCGGCTCAGTTTCGGTTTCAAATAGGGACTCAACTATGGCTTACTCAGTTCGCCTCACAGCCATTTATTGGCTTGCTTACCGAGCTAGTTTCGAAGCTCTATAGAGCTCAAAACAAGCATCAACCGGGGCCCGAAATGTGATCCGAAATGGCCATTGCTTGGCTCGACTAAGCATCACAGCGGCTGGACCGAACCCAGTCATTGCTTGGCTTGGTTTCGGTCCAGGCAAGTATTTCCTGAAACTACAAAGAAACCGAAAACAAGGAACAAAAGGAAAACACTGGCAGTTGTTGCCTTCCTCACCTTAGCTGAAACAGAGGGTCGGTTTCCTTGTCTTTTCCTCTCTCAGCACTCTCTTTCTTCTCTTTCTCCCTCTCACTCCTTTCTCTCTTTTCTCTCTTCCTTTCCTTTTCTCTCTTTCGTTCTGGTGTGGAAATAGATAGTAGTGGTGTCTTATTTATAAACAGGGAGAGGAGAGATCGATGGTTGGCAAAAGCTTTCCACACTAAATATTTGGGATTGAAGGAAGAGCTTGCATGGGGCCCATCCACGTTTGGGGATGCAATGGTGGCATCCAAGGCTACCTAGCAGTACAACTTCTATGATAGGTGGGGCCCATCTTAAGTTGGTGGTTGGGTAGGTTTTTGAGGAAGATGACCGACCCAACAATGGTGGATTCGTACTTAGGGGATCTCAGGTAAATCCAGACCGTCTGATTAGTCTGGATGGGTCCCATTAGTGGTGTGGGGCCCACTTTTCGGGTCATAGAGGAGATCTTGCTCCATCTCATGAGATTTTCTCTACCTCCCTCCTCATTCTCATGAGATGAGAAAACCCTTTATCTCATTTCGTACCTTCCATGTAGGAGGGTTGAGATGAAGCCACGTGGCCTCATCGGATGGCTAGGGGTGACCATAAAGAGCCTCATACGGTGTCATGCCAATGCTAGACTGGAAGTTGTTATTATATGCGAATTCTGTCAGTGCCAGGTGATCGTCTCAGTTGCCTTGAAAGTTCAGGACGCATACCCTCAGTTTATCTTCCAGTATTTGATTTACCCTTTCTATCTGTCCGTTTGTCTAAGGATGGAACGTCGTACTAAACTTGAGTTCCGTGCCCAATTCTTCCTACAACCTCTTCCAGAAGGCAGAAGTAAATTTGGAGTCTCGATCTGATATAATTTCTCGAGGAACTCCATAGGATCGCACAACTTCTCGAATGTATGATTTTGCCAAGCTATCGGTGGAGTCTGTTGTGCAGATTAGGAGGAATCTGGCGGCTTTTGTCAACCTATCAACAATGACCCAGATCAAATCGTGTTTCCTTTGCGTCCTAGGGAGGCCAGATATGAAGTCCATAGAAATTATGTCACATTTCCACTCGGCTAAGGAAAGTGGCTGAAGGAGGCCAGCAGGCTTGCGATGATCGGCCTTGATCTTCTGGCACACCATGCATTTTGCCACAAAGTCGGCGATGTCCCTCTTCATATTGCTCCACTAGTACTGCCTTTTCACATCATTGTACATTTTAGTGCTTCCTGGGTAGATGGCTAACTTGGAATGGTGGGCTTTTATCATTACTTACTTCCTCAGTTCGGCGTCGTTTGCGACACATACTCGTCCCTGATACCGAAGACCACTGTCGTTACCAGCCCTCCAATCAGGCATTTCTTCATTCTTTCACCTTTCTTTCATCTTGACGAGCCATTCGTCCTGGTCCTGTGCTGAGATCATGTGTCGAACCAGGGTTGGCTCGGCAGTCAACAGAGCCACATAGGCATCAGGTTGGTCGAGGGTGAGCTGGATATCGAAGTCCTTTACAAATTCCATCATTTCCCACTCCTTGATCATCAGGGTGGCTACCAGCTCGTGCTTCTTTTTCCGACTTAGAGCATCGGCCACGGAGTTTGCCTTGCCAAGGTGGTATGAGATTTCGAAGTGAAGTCTTTAAGAGTCTTCATCCACTGATGCTGGCGCATGTTCAAGTCTTTCTGCGTAAATATGTACTTCAAGCTCTTGTGATCGCATAAATGAAAATCTTCTCCGTACAGGTAATGCCTTCATATCTTCAAGGAAAATACCACAGCCGCCAATTCCAAGTCATGAGTTGGGTAGTTCTCCTCGTGCTTCTTCAATTGGTGAGAGGCGTAAGCGATCACTTTGTCGTTCTGCATCAGAATGCAGCCGAGGCCCAACTTCGAGGCATCGCTATATACCACGAACTTCTCCCCTTCTCGTGGGACAATGAGCACCGGCGTAGAAGTTAATCTCATCTTCAACTCCTGGAACGCTGCCTCTGTATTCTCATCCCATGTGAACCAGGCATTCTTCTTCGTCAGTTGAGTGAGCAGTTGCGCGATTCTGGAGAACTCCTTAATAAAGCGTCTGTAGTACCAGGCCATGCCCAGGAAACTCCGAACCTCGGTCACTGTAGTGGGCTACTCCCACTTAGATATTGCTTCCACCTTAGCCGGATCGACCGCTATTCCTTCCGCCTTTACTACGTGCCCTAAGAATTTCACTTCCTGTTCCCGAAACTCGCATTTGGACAACTTAGCGTACAATTGGTTATCCTTCAGCGTACTTAGGACCGTACGTAGATGTTGTTCATGCTCCTCTTGGCTTTTGGAGTAGACCAAGATGTCATCGATGAACACGATTACGAACCGGTATAGGTAAGGCATGAAAACTTGGTTCATAAGGTCCATAAAAACTACTGGAGCATTTGTGAGACTGAAAGACATCACTAGGAACTCGTAGTGCTCATAACGAGTCCTGAAGGCCGTCTTCGGGATGTCCTCATCCCGGATCCTCAACTGGTGATATCCTGAACGTAGGTCTATCTTGGAGAAGTACTTGGCATCTTTCAACTGATCAAATAGGTCGTCGATACGCGGTAGGGGATATCTGATCTTGATCGTTACATCGTTCAGTCTCCTGTAGTCTATACAGAGATGCATCGACCCGTCCTTCTTCTTGAGAAAGAGGACCGGTGCTCCCCAAGGACAAACGCTGGGATGGATAAAGCCCTGAGTTAACAGTTCATCAATCTGACTCCTCAACTCCTCCATCTCGCAAGGAGGCATGCGAAACGGAGGGAGTGATATAGGAGCAGTCCCTGGCTTAAGGTCAATGCAGAAATCTACCGCCCTCTTCGGGGGTAGCCCTGGTATTTCTTGAAACACTTCGAAAAAATCTCGGACTACCGGTATCTGCCTAATGGTATCTTCCACTGACTCAGCTTTCTCTAGAGCCTGCAAGCTCACAAATTCTTGGCATCTGTCCCTCCCTCTTAAAGTGAAAGAGGCTTGCCCCGGGATGGATATAGTCACTGTTTTGTAGTGACAATCCATGATCGCACGTACCAACAT
This sequence comes from Magnolia officinalis, assembly GCA_021015155.1. NCBI lineage: Eukaryota > Viridiplantae > Streptophyta > Magnoliopsida > Magnoliales > Magnoliaceae > Magnolia > Magnolia officinalis. Next base: position 1,579,026 of record JAJHSJ010000011.1, on the reverse strand, counting down.
GAGTCAGTCCATCCCAAGGATGACGTTAAACTCCTGACAGGAATGACAATTAGGTCCACAACAACCTCGCGATTTACGAGTGTGATGGGACATGCTTTACGCATCTTGTCTTTTTCTACAAATTTACCCATAGAGGATGCTACAACTAAGGGAGCATGCATCCGGGTTGTGTTCAGTTCTAATCTAGATGCAATAGCAGAATCAATGAAAGATAGAGTTGCACCAGAATCAAATAAAGTGAGTACAGGGGTACGGTTAATGTGGACGATACCATGAATGGTCTGAAGGGGGTCCTGTTCGGCTTCTGTGGCAGCTACAGCATATACTCGTGCTGGGGGAGCCCTCTGCTGAGCTGGGGGCCCCTGTCTAGGCTGCTGAGGCCTGGACGTTGCTCTTGTCGCTGCCTGGTTCTGCTGGCGTCCGTTCCCCCGAGTCGAAGTGCCCTGATCTCTCATTCGCTGGAAGCAAGTCTGGATGTTGTGGTTCACCTTTCCACAGTAACCGCAGCCTCCGCCAGGGGGCAAGGGCGGTGCTCGCGCGATCAGTGGTCTGGGTCTTCCCTCAGTGATGGACGGAGCAGGAGGAGGCTGCCTTGGTCGGAACGGGGCGTCCCGAGCCGGTAAGGGGGTGATGAGGGTTGAATATTACATATTAGACCCCGATTAGTACCTGATTTTATGTACATGCTAATGTTTAACGTTATATTTTAATCGTGTTTTTGATGTAGGATGTAATCAGGAGCTTGGGCTAAAAAAGCATACTATAAGCATGGAATTGATGCTCTGAAGTAAACAAGGTAATGGACGGGATTCCAGAGGACCAAGATTGATAGATTTACATGACAGAGATCGAAGGAAATCAAGCCGTTCACATTAAAGAGGCTCGACAATAGTCGAGAATGCAAGATCACATTGTTACAACCATCCATTCAGCTCGAAACTTGATACATGGGATGGAGGCCATAAATTAACCGTACATATTAAATTTCAGCCATTGGATCACTATGAAGTGGCCCAATGGACAGATCAACCCCTTAATTCCTTAAGTAGGGCCCATCTACAATTTGGATATGCTTCAAAGTTGGTCTCAACCCATTTTAGGAGGTGACAAAACATATAGCATGTGCATAAAGCACATGTGCGCTAGCTGTGCACCGGACCGAAGAAATTGGTCAAAGTCAGTGTTGGCTAACTCCTCACACAAAACGGCAACTGTCGTTAACGCTGTCCGAGAGTCGGTTGTTGTTGTGGGCCCCGCCCATTGTCCACATGGACAATCCAAACCATTCATCAGAGTCCCTGGATCCCTCTCATCTACGCCTAGGTGACAGAATGGAATGAGACAGCGAAGATTGGTTTTTAGCCGTTCAAGCACAGGACGGACGGCGGAGCAGAAATTAGGTGGGTCACATCAATGGACATTCAAAACTGATCATGTCCGACTGGTTTTTCGATGGCAATCTAATGGACAGTGTGGATTTATTAATGATGCTGAGCATGGGCCCCACCATCATCACAGCGAAGACAGCGTGCGCAGGTCCGGTTTTTGCGTCCGGACGACGTCTGATTTTGCGGGCTGTTATGTGATCCCAATGACAACCGGATGCATGATCCAGATCGTTCAGAATATTCATCAGGAGACCAATACCCTAGTTTAGGTGTCTGAATCAAGTTCGGAATGTGCACCGTCTCGAAAACAAACTCCAAAGTGACTGTTTCCGCGCTTTCGCTGCGAAAACATCAAGTTGCGAAAGTGGAGTCGATTCTCCACTCCAGCCGACCTACATCTACTATAAGAGGGCCTGAGACGTCTAGAAAAAGGGGAGAACAAATCCAGAGCCGAGGAGAGTTTGGAAAAGAGAAGAGAAAGAGAAGAAAGAGAAGAAAGAGGGGGAGAGAGAGAGAGAGAGAGAGAGAGAGAGAGAGAGGAAGAAAGAAGGGAGATCCTTATGTTTTTCTTTTCTTAATCTTATTTTTCCTTCTTTCTAATTGATTCCATGGATAGCTAATTTTTTAGCTAGGGCTGAGATGAAACCCTAATTTGAATGACTTTTGTTTATTGTTGATTTCATCTGAATTGATTTATTTGTTTCTTTCTCTAATGTGCTTAAATGAATACTCTGTACTTCTTCATTCTATGAGCTTAACCAAAGCCTAGATGTGGATGTTGTTTGGAATCTTATTTTAGGTGCTTGTATCTGACCATGAACAGGTTTCCTATAGAGAAAGAAATAAGAATTACATCTCTTCATGCCTGACCATGGATGGAAAGATGTGATCCTTATGCTTTAAGGGATTATACATTCTGTGTGCCCGACCAAGGACATAGAGTGTGCTTTATTTATTAAATTTATATCAATCTGAATCAGGGTGAATCAACAGGTAAAACAAGGGTCAGGATAATTAGGGGTGGATTCAAAAGTCCTAGTATTCTCCTTGATTGAATTTTCCTTAGTTATTCTTCATAGATTTGTGTTAGTAGTTCACTAAACTATTTGTTGGATTAGTTAAGAAGAATCGTAAATTTTGAATTGTGACAACCAGTCCTCGTGGGAACGATCTTGTAATATGTACCGTGTCTACATCTGATTCGTATACTTGCGAGTTTAAAATCATTTAAATCAGATTGGTTTAAACAAAAACATCAAGTTTTTGGCGCCATTGCCGGGGACCGTTTTGGTCCAATTGGATTTAGGATTCTCTCTTATCATAATTCATAGCACTAAGATTTTTTTATGTTTAACAAATTTTAGGAAACTTAATTTATTTTTGTCTTTATTGTTTACAAGAATTAAGGAAGGAAGCTGAAGAAAAAAAGAAAACAACAACCTATATAACATAACAACCTCGACCCTTATCACATAACAACCTCGACCGTTACCACATTACAACCAAGACCCATATAATATGACAACCTTTATCCATATAATATGGTAAGGGTCGTGGTTGTCAGGTTGATGTAATTAATAACTTGATTATTTTAAATAATAGGAGTCGAATCCCACAATGAGGTGATCCGTTCCGTCCACCTTCTCGGCCAGCTCGCCGAGGGCCCAAAAAGTCCTGACTTGGCCAGTGTCCACTTCTAACAAACATCACAGTGAGCTTAGAAAGTTTCAACAGTGGATGTCATTGTCACTATTATTTTCTATTATGTAGAGGTGGGCACCGAACGACTCAATCCGGCTAACTCGACTCATTCAGATCTGACTCGACCCAAACCGAATGGGTGAGTCGGTCGAACCGAGTAGGCTTCGCCCAATCCGAACTCAAACCAAGTCGAGTTCGAGTTACCCAATAACTCGGCCCGACTAGACCCGAAACTCGATCCAGTTAGACTCGACTCAATCCCAAACCTAACTCGACCCAACTCTCTAACCCTAACCGTCGCACCCTGCCCCCAACCCGATCCCAAACTCTCTCTCCTCTCTCTCTCCTCTCTCTCTCTCTCTCTCTCTCTCATCCTCCTCTTTCGAGCTCAGCACCACCACCACCACTATCATCCTCCTCCTCCTCCTCTCTATCCTCTTCCACTCCTTCCCTCCCTCCTCCTCCTCTCTATCCTCTCCACTCCCTCCCTCCCTCATCCTCCTCCTCTTCCAAGATCGGCAACCATGCACCCATCACCCTCCTCATTCTCCCGCTCCTCCTCTCTCCTCTCCACTTCCTCCCTCCCTCATCTCAATCCGACTTGGTGCCAACTTGACCCGAATCAGTACTTCTGACTGGATTGGACTCAGTTTGGATCAATCCAAGCCAAACCGAACTCGGATCAAGTCACCCATGCTGGACTCGGTATCGAGTCGGATCGATTTCGGGTCAGGCCTATTTCAAAACTGGATCGAGTCAAGTCAACCCTAACTCGGTCTGACTTGACTTGATGCCCAACTCCACTATTATGTGGCCCGCACGAGCTCTGAATCTGGCTAATATTTGGGCCCTAACCCTAAAATGACACGGCAAAAAGAATGGGCAGCATGGATTATACACACACATCATTGTGGGGCCCATGAGTTGGGCCTTGCCCACGCCCAAAAAGGCTTCCGTCCACATTACTTTCTAAGCATTAAATACGACGTAACTTCTTATTCACTCAAAAACTGTACAACTACTAAACCAAGAACAAGGGTAATTTAGTCTTAAAAAACTTCTCAAGACCTGTTAGAAGGCTACCCTCAGAATATTTAGAAGTTTGAACCTCTTTCGAAAATTTGACCATACAACGATGCTAGTACGGCTAAAATCCCAAAAGTATATAAAAGTGTATATGTTTCAGTGCATGTTAGAAGTTACCCCACCTTTACACACTTGTCATGGGCACAAAATCCTAACAGTTCATGTGATGCGGCACCTCATGAAACCCTCAAGGCCCAACTTTTCGACCTAATTCAAAACTCTGATGAGTCATAGCAAAGAGAGAGGGAAATCAAGGGAGGAAATTGTTTCTTTCTATCATGCCCACCAGAGTTTTGGATCAAGGTAAAAGTTGGGCCATGGAGGTTTCATGGGATGATGCATCACGTAGATCATTTGAATTTTGTGCCCATGAATGTGTGCAAAGGTGCACTTGTCCCTAAGAAGGTTCTCCGGTGAGCATCTAGCGGTTTCATGGGGTGATGCATCAGGTGGACCTTTTGGATTTTGTGCCCATGACAAGTGTGCAAAGGTGCGCAGGTAAGCATCGTTGCCTAGAATCTAAATATATGCGAGATCTGGGTCACAATTTGTATTGATTAAACAAATTGTCGAAATTCCTACAGTCAGACATTCTCAAAAGGGTTTTATGGGGTTGTGCATCATGTGGACTGTTTGGATTTTGCGCCCATGACACATGCAAAGGTGCACACAGGCGCTTACCTAAGTAGCTTATGAATTACACATCTCGAAAACTAATTGAAAGATAGACATGTTCCACGGCACATCCAGACTGCCAATCATGTCAACAGTTCGAATCACTGAAATGCATGCATGCTCCATTGTGCAAATCGAAGAACTAGCTTATACCATTGGAACCCATTTGGAGCATTGTATGCTACCACTTTGTTTTGAGAGTACTGCATATGATGCTTAGTCAAAAGAAATAGAAATTTTGTGATTGACCCTGCAATGTTGCAAGCATTGTTCAGAGTATCCCCAATATTTATCTGTATCTCAAGTTCATCGATACCAATAACATTGGTAGTGATACCGATAACACTAGTAGTATTAACAAACAAACAAACAAAAAAACAAAAAAAAAAAAAAAAAGACTAGGTATCTACCATATATTACAAACTATCATCAATGTATCGATATCGTCAATATATTACCAATATTTTTTACTATGTAAATTTCAGGTGTTGCTTGTATAGTCAAAGTACCAACATCACCAATGTATTCGATTGTGTAAATTCTAGGTGTCACTTATATCGCTAAGTGCATTAGGGATATTTTGATAATATTGCCAATTTATCAACATCACCAAAAATCTGTTTATTAAAAAAAATCTATTTCAATTTTTTTATGGGTGCATGGTTGTATACAGTGTTCAAATTGTCGACAACGATATCAATAATATAACAACATTATTGCAAAATAGGCAATGTCGAGACTCTAATCTTTTGTTTCATTTTCAGTTTTTTTTTTTTTTCAAAAAATTCTCATGTATTGACTTGAAGTTTAAACTTTACAGAGACGCTAGACTTCAGGAGCTCCAGGGCTAAAAGGCTAGGGCGTCAAACAAAAGGAGGCCACACGCGGCCTCCAACAAAAAACGAGAACCCAAAAAACTATACAACTACACAGGAGAACCTCTGATAGAGCCGAGACCAATCTTGTCGAGGAAAAGAAGACCCCGAATGTGGGGTGGGAGAAGCGAAGACTGCTCAAAAACCATACCATTCTGCTCTTTACTGCCTATTTTTGCCATACCATCAGCTGGCCCATTCCCTTCTCTCAGAATAAGAGAACCTGAAACGATAATTTTGCTTGAAGCATAGGATTCTCCCTACCCACGGTTTCCAATACCAAGGAACGGTATGCTTCCCCAGGAGTAGGTCCGCCACCACTTTGGAGTCAGTTTCTACTTCAATGTTATAAAATCCTTTCTCTAAACAAAGAGCTAGACCATCATAGACCGCACTGAGTTCCGCTCTATTGTTAGTCCCCCCCCCCCCCCCCCCCCCCCCCCCCCCCCCCCCCCCCCCCCAATAGGCTGAATGGAAAGCAAACAACAGGCTACCATCATTCCTTCTGCAGACGCCACCCCCTCCCGAAAGACCTGGATTACCCCTGGCCGAACCATCTACATTGAGCTTGACTTTACCTAGAGCAGGTTTGGTCCATCTGACAATAGGAGAGGATGGGAATAGCGTGCGCTGGTTGCTGGCGATACGAGGCTGATTCTTAAGAAGGCGATCGATCCACCAGTGGATACGGGCCCTGCATCTGATAGCGTTCATCAGGGTGTTGCTGAATTTGGCCTCATTCCTGGACCACCACAGTTCCCAGAAGATGAGAATAGGCATCACTAACCTATGTAAAGCAGGAGCTGCGCTTGGCGCTTCAGCTCTTTTCCATTGAATCAGCCGAGCCTCCACCGATTGGAATGGGATAAGAGCGATGCCGCAGGAAGCAGAAAATCTGGCCCAAATTTCTGCTGCAACCTGACCGTCAATGAAAAGATGTTGAATAGATTCTTGGTCGGGCCTAGAGGAGCTAGAAGGGGGCAGCAAGAGCAGCAAGACGCCATCTGTATTCCTTTGGTCTTCACTCGCTCATCAACAGGAATGGCACCCTACAGCAATTTCCAAAGGAGAAGAGACATCTAAGGTGGAATAGCTCAGTGCCAAATCCACAAGTACCACCACCTGGCAGCAGACTGCTCTTGATTGGGACGCAGCTTCCAGGCAGACCTGGTTGAGAAGGAGCCTTGACGGGTCTAGCGGCCAGAATATCTCCGCTCTAGTTTCAGACGTAACAAAGCCTCCTTGAAAAATATGGTTTATGGTCTCCTGAGGCAAAAAAAAGAAAAAACTGAGGGGGGAAAGGGGCCAGATTCACCTAGGAAATCTCTCACCTGGAGCTGCTGCACAGTCAGAGGGAGGGAAGAAGTAACAAACTGATGAAGAGGCCCCAACCCGGTCCAATTGGTCGACCACAGATTCAGATCCCCTGATCCGACCTGCCACTGGACTGCTGAGTCGAGCAAGGTTAACGCAATTCTAATTTCTTTCCAGAACGGCGACCCTCTAACTGACAATGGCGACCCATTCTCAATGTCCAGATCACCCCCGTGCTGAGCTTTCATATGAGCAGCCCATGGACCTCCATTCTCAGCAAACTTGACGTTCCAGGCCATTCTCATTCGAAGGACTGCAAGCACGTCCTTTAACTTCCTAATTCCCAGCCCACCTTCATTCATGGGCCTGGAAATCTTATGCCACGCAACCCAGTGACACTTATTCTTACCATCAGCCCAGCCCCAGAAAAAATGAGCAAAGCAACGCTCCAGGGACTGAAGAATTTGGACCGGAATCTTGGTATCGGCCATGCTATGCAATGACATACTCCCTAGCACATACCTTATAAGAATCAGCCTACCTGCGTGAGAAAGCAGTTTGGAACTCCACCCATTGACTCTATTCCTGATTTGTCCAAAAGTAGATGGAAAGAGGTCGTCTTGATTCTTCCTTTGACGAGCGGGACTCCGAGGTAGTGAACATCCAACCTAGCTTTAGTAAGGAGGGGATGCATGAGTTCAAAGCATGTTCGAAGCCGAAGCGGCACTTAATTAAAAAGATCATGCAACTAAGGATTCAATCATATAATAGAAGTGGACTCTATTTTGGATACTCAGCCATGTCAATATTGCTACAACCTTCAAATATGATCAGACATACTGTAGCTTCTTAAGCAACAAAACATTATTCAATCCAAAACATCAAGTCCATGTTATTATGTATGCCAAAGTTCATTGTACCGAACATGAATTTTCAAGACCTAAAATCCAAACAAGTAAAACATCAGTTGGCTAGTTCAAAGGCAATATGATGTCTGTACATGGTTTGTGGAAAGCTTAGGAGAAATTTCCAAAGTTATATATAAACTTAGATCAGAAAAATTTTATAATGGAAGAAAGCAAAAGCCCATACTGTACAAGTGTGGGGCAACCTTATGAGAGGAAAAAATTCTCTTGTATTCCAACTCTACCACTAGTAAGAACAATATCATACATTTACATTTACAGTTTGTGTACAGGATGGAAGCTTGATTTAGAAATAACAACAAAAATGATAAAAAGTTAACCTCCCTCCCGTTTGGGATGCCGATAACCAATAGGTTACCACTTCAAAATAGATTAGCCTGGCGGCTAAGCCTTATGGGCAACCCAAAATTTTGGTATGTCCTGATCTCCCCTCCAAGCCCTGCTGTCACAATCACCAAACCCCATGCTGTTGCGGTTTGGACACCACTACTCCCGGTGCTATTTGCATCATACCACCGCCATGGTGACGATGGAGAAAATGCAGATGAAGAAATGGATGATAATCCTCTGGACTTCGAAGGAGAACTGCTAGTAGATGATAAGCCACCAATCCCTGAGTCTGAACGAGATGGGTTGGCGAGTTCTTCGTCTCGGCAAGACGATGCCTGCTCCAATAAACTTTTCTTTGGAAGAGGTGGGAAATGGCTCTTGCTACTGCTCATGACAGGCTCTTCAAGGGTAGGATCTCCGGAAGAGGCTGGTTGTGTGTTAGTGCGTTTTGGAGGATGGTTATGATTTTGCCTCCTTGATCCTAATGGCAAGGGCAAGGACGGCGGCTCATACTTGTTAACACCAGGCCATGGGATTGCAACCGATACATCTTTACAATGAAAATGTTCATGTGATCTAGTTGTGATAAAACCTTTCCTCTTCCCACTACCACCCACATTGCGGAGTTCTTCTCGCTTCCATACGTACAGTACTTGAGAGTCCTCACTTGCACATACGACATACTTCCCATCTGCAGTGAATGATGCAGATATTTGACTGCTGGTGTTTCGGAAACCTGTCATAAGCGACTTTTAGCTATCATGTACATACCAATAGAAATTTCACAATAGAGCACAAAGACAAGCTCTAAAAGCCAAATTGCTCAGATAAACGTCAAAGGTTTTTATCATTAAAGGCTCGGGTGTTGGTAAATTAGTAAATAAGGTGATTTGTAAAGCTGATTTTTGTTAATTGAAGAAGCAGAAGTTGCAATAATTTTAGCTCTCGGGCAGCAACGTGACAAATATACTGAGATTTTGAAAAATCCTGCGACAATATCACGAAAAAATCAAAATACTATCACGATATTTTCAAATTATCAGAAGATTTTAATATATCACATGTTATCTCAATATTATCATGATATTAACTCCAAAAACAGTAAAAACATTAAGGAATTTAGGATAGGGATTTTACCGCAAAATTCTCGCAGAATAGACATTTTACCAAATAATGCCTCCACAACTTGAAATTACAAGGAGGTGCTTTTGGAGAAACGAAATTACAAAAATGCCCTAATCTATTTTTTTTCCTTTAGAAAGTAGTGAAAGTCGAGACTAGTGAGGCACACATGGTACGTGTGAAACATCTAACTTGTCAACACGAACAAGTAATCAGGCTAATCAAATCATCAAATAGGCTGCAATTGAATTTGAATGTTTTGAATGGTGTGCATATATTTTTTTAATGGATTGGCCCACTTTATGATTGGATATCCTCCATAATTTTGGTTCATCTAATAGTAATGTTGGTTTTCATTTGCTGACAGGTTGGATGTTAGACACATACCACACAGGCCCCACATTTCTCAATCCCCGCTTTGCAAGAAAAAATATATACAAGGGCAGCAACGTAAATTCACCTCCGAAAAAGCACTCCCCAGTAGTATTCGTTCCTGGATACAGCATTTGGTAAAATCCCAGTCTGAAGGATTTTGCTGTAAAAATCCCTTTACAATAAATATTTTTAAACATTTTTATTTTCGACGGCATTTTCCCAATAGTATCCCTAGAAAAACCTCAAATTTTGAAAATCTCTCGAGAAATTTCAAGGCTGAGAAACTGCCGAGAACGAAGTTTTTCACCATGCTGGGTGGCAATATGTCTAGGTCACCTGATTTGTGGTTGGCCTGATTCCTGGACCAAGGTATTATAAGTTTTAGGTGAGTTTTACTAGCTTCCCTAGACAAGACGTATATTTTTTAATCCTCTATTTGCAGGATATGAGCTTTGATTTGTAAGAATTCAGGAGCATCTTCCATCCAAGGGAGGGCCAATCAGACCAATAGTTTGGATCCTCCAACCGAGGCCTCAGCTGTATGGACTGTGGCACCTGGACACTTAAGGCCGTCCTGTTTTATTCCTAACGTAACTATACACTTTAAATGCTTTTAAAGATTTAAGCAAGCAAATTCTGACATGTAATTATCAAGTTTTTAATCACGAATTGATTTCCAGCTCTTTCTTTCACATGATAGACCGTGATGACACACGTGATGTAATTGGATGGGTAAGGAGAATGGTGGCATGGGAATCAATAACCTTTCAATGGTTTCTTTCCTCACTTTTGTAATGAAGGGTGGCTCAGAGAAATCGATAGTAAGGTCAGGTGATTGTGGGAAGACTTAAGGATAATCTTATCCTTTCGGTGATGAACCATTACTTTCCATGGCATCTCTGTAGCACATGGATCAAGATTTTGTGGTCCAAGCCATCGTCCCTTGGAGATGTTTTTAGGTGGCCTAATCGAGAGGCTGCTAGTGGATCTTCATATTTGATGGTGATGGGTGCATGAGAATTTGGATGACATTCCAAATTGTAACATGAGTATAGATGTATGTATGTTTTCCTAACAATCTTTTGATATTCTTTTTGAGAATTGATTACAAGCAACTTTCCTTTTCGTTACAGACCACTCTTTCTTCTAATGTATCATGCAATGCGTGATAGAGAATTTCTACAGTGCTTCAGTTTCAACAAGTGGAGCCCAGTTCCACCATAGATGTCAAATATGCTCCACTGTCGGCTTCAAGGTAACATTTTTTCTAGACGGCAGGCTACCAGGCTGGATATGGAGGGTGTTGCGAGATGTCTTAAATCTGAGTCCTTTTGCAACTGGGATACGGAAAGGAGTTTCGCGGATTTCGTGTCGCAAGTCCTTTCGCAACTGGGATGCGAAAGGAGTTTCGCGGATTTTATGACGCAAGTCCTTTCGCAACTGGGATACGAAAGGGAAGTTACCAAAACTATAAATTGGGGTCCCTAGGGCTATTCTAATATTATTCCAAGACTTCCTAAAGGTATTCTAAAGGGTTCTAGGGTTATCAAAGGGTATAGCAAGGGTGAGATTCGAGGTTGTTCGAATCGGGTAAGTCTTTTCTCTTTGTAATTGATGCTTTCATAGTGGTGATCTGTCGCTTTGTGCCGTGGTTTTTTCCCGCAAGGGTTTTCCACGTTAAATCTGTGTGTTCTCTTTTCTTGTGTGTGTGCTTGGTGCCATTGGATTGCTATCCTAGATCTAGATCTGTGTGATTCCGCAGGCCAAAAATCCCCAACAGAGGGCATGGCTGTTTAGAATTAGTCAGTTGAGGCGGCAAGGTACAGTTCATGTGGTGCACATCCAAAGGGAAGGGAATTTGCCGGCAGATTTTTTGGCTCGTTTGGGGAGTGCTTCTCAGTCTCAGGTTTATTTCGAGAATCTTTCAGACCTTCCTCATCAGCTTCAAGGTAACATTTTTCTAGACAAAGTGGGTTTGGGTGCGATCAAAATAATCTCATCCATTGGGGGTTTTTTGTAATTATTTCCTCAGTCTCCAGGATGGGTCTCCAGTTTTTTGATAACGAGGTCGCTATTGCAAAGGTTCTTTGGGTGGATTAATGACATACAAAGATTCTATCAAAAATAAATAAAAAATGCTCCACTGTCCCACATAGAAAGATCCTGGCTGTTGTAATTTTGGCCTTGGTTAGAGATGGACTGCTGCCACATTTTCTTTGGTAACTACCTGTTTGATTGTCACTAATTGTACTATAGGAAGTTCATCATGGAAAAGGACTATTTGAATAGTCAGTGCATTGCATGGACCTTCCCGACCATTTCCCATCAAATCAACAGTTTGGATCGTGGAACTAGAGGACTCACTTGCATGCACAAGCCGAAAACCCCTTTTGTGTTTTTGTTCAAACTCCCTGTTCGAAGTTGTACACTAACGCTTCTTTTTGGGTACCGTATATCAAAGTTGATCAAAAGAAATGGGAACTTTTGTGTTGGCCAGCAATGTTTCAGGTAGGGCCCACAGACTGGATAGCTAGGATTGCATCACCAATGATTTTTAAGTTAAGTACCCAGAATTTAGATGGTATGGATTGGCTTTGTTTCGTGATTTTGGATCTAGGGCATCCTAGTAATGCACGTTTTGGACTGAGTCGAGATTTATAGGGTTATGCTTTGTCTATGGTATTTGCGTAATAATTCCCTTTTTCTATCCATTATTTCTTTGTATTACTTTTTGACTGCTACATGATGATTCCATTCGTGTTACTGTTATACGTAATTGTAAGACTCTTATTACAGATCCATGGGTTGAGGATAGTCTAGATCTTCAAAGACTTGCAGATGCTGGCCGTGTCAGTTTCATCTATTCTTTTTCTGGTTTTAATTTCATTCTCATCATTAAAAGTTTATGTTTGCTTCTTCTTTTGTTTTCTAGACGTAAAACTCTATGTTGTTTGTGGTTAGTGATGCGATTCTCCTGTAAATTTCTGGAATTATATTCGTTGTTCATGGGCACAAACTCTTGGAGGTTTGCTAATCTGACACGAGTATCAGCCAGTGCAATTTCATGCCACAACATGTTCCAATGTGGGTCTTCTCTTTTTGTAGATGTCTAGGTGGGTCCTTCTAACATGGGTCATGCTGTTAGAAATAATCTGATGGCTTAAGAAAAGTTGGGAGCAATCCATTTGTTTCACTGCCGGCGGCCCACCTGAGGAGTGGATCGGCTTGGTTTGTTGGCTAGGGTATTTACACATTATGACTCACCTGGTTGATGGCTCGGATGTTAGACCTGTGTATCATGTTGGCACATCTGATGGCAAGAAGACGAGATGCCTTATACCAGTGCCTTTGATGCATACAAACACTTTATACGTTTTGTTCTTTTATCTTCCATTTTTGTTGATATTTTAGTCTTGATCATCAATCTTGGACTAGTTGTATCCTGTCACAAATCCCAATTGCTTCTTAGCTTTAGCTAGGTAGCCTGGTGTGGTGATAGGCCAAACTAGGGCCATGCTCTGTTAGCCTAGCCCTGCCTCGATTCCCTGGGCCTTGGTGTTGGTCTGGCACTATCCTTAACTAGGCAGGCTGAAAAGATGCTACCCCTGGTCCTAGAGGGCTCGCTCAAAAAGCAAAAGAGAGAAGCAAAAGGCAACTCTCATATGGATGTCCCATAAGGGATAAATAAAAGGAATAAATTATTCTAGGACGGATTACTTATCTTCCTAATCTACCACCCAAGAAAAGAATTTTTTTCACCCTTTTCGCATGTCAAAATAATAGTGATTCTTGATTCAGTTCATCGAAACTATTATTCAATTGATTTTTCAGTTCTACTGAACATGTTTAGATAAGAAGTATTGGAAAAACTTCAAAAAAAAAAAAAAAAAAAAAAAAAAAAAAAAGGGTGGGAGTACCTTACTGAGCAAATTGAACTTGGTTGTACAAGCTTTATAAATTTTAGAGGGTAGCTGCAGTGAACTGAATTTGGTTAGCGTAATTTATGTGAGAAATTATATCTACAATGGATAACCAACTTGATTGATATGCGTACACCCACTTTCCATTTTGGGAATTGAAATGGCACGTTTTTGTAATGTTTCAATTCCTAAATGGATTTGAAGGGAATCCCAGGTCCGAATCACGACACGTTTGCCTAACATAATATTGTTGAGATGTGGAGCCACATCTGGGGGGCCGTCCTCGACCGGTCGTGGCCCATGCTCGACCAATCGTGGGGCCCACTCAACCGGTCGTGGACCGGCTCAACTCAAAGTTCAGCGAGCATCGATTTTCTGGTTCCAAGGTGCTCGACCGGTCATGGCCCATGCTCGACCGGTCGTGGGATCCTCTCAACCAGTCGTGCAGTCTGCTCGACCGGTCGTAATTGCGCAGATTCGTTTCCGGATTTAATGCGGACTGCGAAAATTTGAGTCGGTCTTTCGCAAGGTCCGAAAGGGAGTTGCTTAAACTATAAATAAGGGTACCTAAGGCTTTTCTAAGTATGATGAAAGTTATTCTAAGGTGTGGGCAAAGGGTTTTTCTCTATATTTCCAAGGGAGAGGTTAGTATATCACTTTGTAATCTCTGTTTTCTTTCATAGTGGAAGTTTACATCCGTGGTTTTTTTACCCTTGTTGGGGTTTTTCCACATATATCTTGTCTTATGGTTTGTTTGGTTTGTTTTTATTCCTTTCTAGTTTATATTTCTTCCTGTTTATTGTTTGTGGGTAAGACCGGAGATTGGATCTCAGTTCACTGCGTTGTTGGCGTGCTGCGCAACAACTAGTATTAGAGCTATTGGTTTAGTTCTATTGGGAGCGATGACGGAAGAAGGAAAGACTAGAATTGAGAAGTTTGATGGTTCAAACTTTGTCTTTTGGAAGATGTAGATGGAGGATTATCTGTATCAGGACCTCTATATTCCTCTATGAGGAAAATAGAAGAAACCAGAAAAGATGACAGATGATGAATGGTTTTTATTGGATAGGAAGGCTTTAAGAATGATCCGACTCTCTTTGTCTAAGAGCGTTGCCTTCAATATATCCAAGGTGGAAACTACAAAAGAATTAATGGAAGCCCTAGCCACCATGTATGAAAAACCCTCAGCATCCAACAAGGTTCATCTTATGAAACAACTATTCAACATGAAGATGTCAGACGGTGGGAGCGTGGCTGAACATTTAAACGAGTTCAATACAATCACGAGCCAGTTAGAGTCTGTTGGCATTGTTTTTGAGGATGAGGTCAGAGCGTTATTGATCTTGTCCAGTTTGTTAGACAGTTGGGATGGTTTGGTGATTGCTGTGAGCAATTCTCCAGGGTCGACAAAGCTGAAATATGATGATGTAGCCGGTCTAATTCTTAGTGAAGAATCTAGAAGAAAGGCATCAGGAGT
Source organism: Magnolia officinalis (assembly GCA_021015155.1). Taxonomy (NCBI): domain Eukaryota; kingdom Viridiplantae; phylum Streptophyta; class Magnoliopsida; order Magnoliales; family Magnoliaceae; genus Magnolia; species Magnolia officinalis. The sequence goes on along the minus strand of JAJHSJ010000011.1, from coordinate 1,563,837 downwards.
TTCAAGTGATTCAGGGAATGCTCTAAACGTTGAAGGAAGAGGAAGATCACTAAACAAAGGAAGCAATAAACACGGACGTTCTAAGTCGAGGAAGAAGTCCAAGGGACCGAAAGACAAAAACGGGTGTTGGCATTGCGGCAAGAAAGGGTACATGAAACGTGATTGTAGGGTGCTCAAGAAACAAGAAGGAAGCTCTCAAGGCGGGAAAGATTCAGTGAATCTATCTGAGGAGAGTGATACAGAGGCGTTGATCTTGTCTCTTGATAGGAATGAGTCTTGGGTTATAAACTCGGGTGCTTCGTTTCATGCCACTTCGTGTAAGGAATTGTTCTGCATGATTATGTATCAGGTAACTTTGGAAAAGTCTACCTGGGTGATGATGAGCCTTGCAGTATCGTTGGAAAGGGGGATGTTCTGATAAGTCAGAAAGATGGATCAGTTTTGAAATTGAAGGAGGTCAGGCATGTACCGAGTTCGAGAAGAAATATGATCTCAATGGGGCAGTTAGCCGATACCAGTTATATGACGGCATTCACCAGTGATTCCTAGAAGATCACAAAAGGTGCCTTGGTGATATCTCGAGGCAAGAAGGAAGGTACTTTGTATGTGACTTCAGGATCGTATAGTTCACTCGCAGTCACATCAACTGGAGTGAATGGACAGTTATGGCATCAGAGGTTGTGACATATGAGTGAGAAGGGAATGAAAGTGCTATTGTCAAAAGGGAAGCTACAAGGGCTGAAGTATATTGACTTGGAATTCTGCGAGGACTGCGTATATGGCAAGCAGAAAAGGGTAAGTTTCAAGAAGACAGGACGCGTTCCAAAGTCGCAACTATTGGATCTTGTACACACTGATGTGTGGGGACCGACACAGGTATCATCTCTTGGGGATTCACGTTATTTTGTTTCTTTTATTAATGATGCTAGTAGAAAACTGTGGGTTTACTTCTTAAAGATAAATCTGATGTATTTAATGTATTTAAGAAGTGAAAAGTTATGGTAAAAAATGAAACAAGTAAAACAGTAAAGTGTCTCAGATCTGATAATGGGGGAGAGTACTGTGATAAGAGATTTGAGGAGTATTGTGCAGCAAATGGAATCAAACATCAGAAAACGGTTCTAGGGACACCGCAACAGAATGGTGTGGCTGAGCGCATTAACAGGACCATCCTTGAGCACGTCAGGAGCATGAGGTTACATGCAGGGTTGTCCAAGACCTTTGGAGCAGATGTTGTGAATACTGCCGCATATCTGATCAATAGAAGTCCCTCGGCACCATTGGATGGTAGGCTACCAGAAGAAACATGGACTGGGAAAGAAGTGAACCTTGCATATCTCAGAGTGTTTGGTTGCACTTCATATGTTCACACTGATGCAGAGCACAGGAACAAGCTGGATGCGAAGTCCAGGAGGTGCACATTTATAGGCTACAGGCAGCATGATTTTGGCTACAGGTTTCGGGATGCAGAAAACAGGAAAATCATCAGAAGCAAGGACGTAGTCTTCAATGAAAAAGTGATCCATAAGGACAATATGTGAGAAAATAAGGACGGGGAAAAGGAATTCGTAGAGTTGAAAGAGTTACCGGATATAGGTGTTATAGCGTCACAGGATGATCATGCACAGGAGCATTATGAGGCATAGGCATAGACACCGGTTGTGAGAAGGTCTACTCGGGAGAGGAGACCCACGGTTCGATACTCACCCTCCTTACATTATCTACTGCTGACAGATAATGGTGAGCCAGAGTGTTTTGAAGAGGCATTACAATCAGATACAAGGGTTAAGTGGGAGCAAGCCATGAATGAGGAGATGAACTCTCTTGAGTCTAATCGTACATGGGAGCTAGTCACTCTACCTAAGGGTAAGAAAGCTCTTCATAACAAGTGGATTTACAGATTGAAGGAGAAACACGATGGTTCGAAATGGTACAAGGCTAAATTAGTTGTGAAATATTTTCAACAAAAGGCAGGTATCGATTTCACTGAAATATTTTCACCGGTAGTTAAAAATGTCTACAATTCGCATGGTCTTGAGTATAATAGTTATAGAGGACTTACATCTAGAGCAGCTAGATGTTAAGACAGCCTTTCTTCATGGGGACCTTGAAGAAGAAATATATATGCATCAGCTGACAGGATACGTGGCACCAAAAATAGAGAATAAAGTGTGCAGACTAAAGAAGAGTTTATACGGCCTGAAACAGGCCCCGAGGCAGTGGTACAAAAAGTTCGATAGTTTCATGTCGGGAAACGATTTTAGGAGATGTTATGCTGACCACTGTTGTTATTTGAAGAAGTTTGATATGTCGTGCATCATCCTTCTTCTATACGTTGATGATATGCTTGTGACCGGTTCAAGCATGAAGGACATCTCAGATCTCAAAAGACAACTATCTAGAGAATTTGGCATGAAGGATTTAGGAGCTGCGAAACAAATCTTAGGCATGAGGATAAAGCGTGGCAGAGAAAACAAGAAACTGGTTTTGTCACAGGCTGAGTACATAGCTAAGGTACTTGATCGATTCAATATGGGAGGTGCTAAGCCGATTATCACTCCATTAGCCAACCACTTCAAGCTATCTAAGGAGCAAAGGGGCAAAGACGCAGGAGGGACGGGACTACATGGCTAAAGTCTCATACGAGTCAGCTATTGGGAGTCTCATGTATGCTATGGTGAGCACGAGGCTAGACATTGCTCAAGCAGTGGGAGTTGTTAGCAGGTTCATGAACAACCCCGAGAAGGAACATTGAGAAGCTATGAAGTGGATCCTCAGATACCTGGTAGGTACTAAGGATGTAGGACTGTGTTATGGTGGATCGAAAATCAAGCTACAAGGCTACGTAGATTCAGATTTGGCAGGAGACATCGACACAGAAGAAGCACTACAGGTTATGTCTTTACTCTGGGAAGTGCTACAGTCAGTTGGGTCATTCAGTTAAAGAAGATAGTATCTATCAGTACGACAGAAGCAGAATACGTTGCGGCTACAGAAGCGTGCAAGGAGATGGTATGGATGCAAGGTTTTATGGAAGAGTTAGGTAAGAAGCAAGCAGATTGCAAGCTGTACAGTGACAATCAGAGTGCAATACACTTGGCTAAGAATTTAGCCTTTCATGCAATGACCAAGCATATTGCCATCAGATATCACTTCATACGTTCGTTACTAGAAGATGGATCGATTGTTTTGGAGAAGATTCATATAAGTGAGAATCCTGCAGATATGCTGACCAAGACAGTCACACGGGAGAAGCTGAAGCTTTATTCAGCTTTAATTGGTCTTCAAGTTTGAAGACGGGGAGGTGATGCACTTCGGATAAAGAAGACAAAGGTTTATGACGATGTATCTCTAAGTGGGAGATTGTTGAGATGTGGAGCCACATCTGGGGGGCCGTCCTCGACCGGCCGTGGCCCATGCTCGATCAGTCGTGGGGCTCACTCGACCGGTTGTGGACCGGCTCGACTCAAAGTCCAGCGAGCATCGATTTTCTGGTTCCGAGGTGCTCGACCGGTCGTGGGGTCCTCTCGACCGGTCGTGCAGTCCACTCGACCGATCGTAGTTACGCAGATTCGTTTCCGGATTTAATGCAGACTGAAAATTTGAGTCGGTCTTTCGCAAGGTGCGAAAGGGAGTTACCTAAACTATAAATAGGGGTACCTAGGGCTTTTCTAGGTATGATGAAAGTTATTCTAAGGTGTGGGCAAAAGGTTTTTCTCTATATTTCCAAGGGAGAGGTTAATATATCGCTTTGTAATTTCTGTTTTCTTTTATAGTGGAAGTTTGCATCCGTGGTTTTTTTTACCCTTGTTGGGGTTTTTCCACGTATATCTTGTCTTGTGGTTTGTTTGGTTTGCTTTTATTCCTTTCTAGTTTATTTCTTCCTGTTTATCGTTTGTGGGTGAGACCGGAGATTGGATCTCGGTTCACTGCGTTGTTGGCGTGCTGCGCAACAAATATCAGAGGCTTGCCCATGATGAAATCATGGTATGACGTTAGCTCCCTATAATACTACTTTTAGTATAGCATTTGTGCTGCATCCTTATCTAAATCCAGAGCAATAATTGTATGTCACACATGTAATTTAAAAGCTTTAGGAACATTAGTAATGTCTTAAAAACTTTTAGTTGATAAGTTGGATTACCAACATTAATCCAGATTATCGATTTGTTCATGCCACTGGTGGCAAGCCGTGGGTCAATGAATGGCTAATCAAAGGGTTTGGATAATAAAATCAGCATGGTTTTTACACCATAGCCTGTCCTTAGTAGCATGAATGAATGCATGGTCCGGATTTATGATAGGCCATACCAATTGTCCGTTAGAAGCTTTGGAGACACTGCTAACGTCCCATGAAGATAGTAAAAAACCCGACATTGGCAATTATGATCTATTTATGGAAATTGAAACGTTGCGAGCATATGTTGTTGGGTAACACAAGGACTTTCACCATGGCCCGCCCCTAGTAGCACAAATAAATGGACTGCATGATCTATGATTGTCTATCCCAAATGTCAATCAGAAGCTTTAAGGACGCTGTTAATGTCCACATGAGGGCAAAAATGTTAACATTGCCCTAAGATTAAATTATTACAATAATGATGATGACGAGGATGACGACCATGATAGCGATGATAGTAACCATTATATTATTTATAGTGGCCAATATAAAACCCATGGTTTAGTGGTAGAAAGAGTACATTTCAACACTGAGGTTATAGGTTACCGGTTCGAGTGCCCATGTGGGGTGTGTAAAAAAAAAAAAAAAAATTTCATTTCTAACAATTATGACCCATTATACCACAACTTCAAACCATGCATATATCCATTGCTTCTTAGCAAATAAACAATTTTTCTTTCAAGCCAAGGGAACATGGTATTGTGGTAACCACTCATGTTATACATGTGGTTTTCAACGTGTTTTAGAAAACAATGGATCTAAGTAACTCTGCTTAGTTAATTTAAGAAATCCTATTAAAAGGCTAATGCAAGTTAGGAAAATGAATTCTTGTCAGATTTGATTTTGAGTTCTTGTTAGATTTGATTTTCAACGTAAAAAAATAATAAATAATAAAAAATAAAGGCCTAGCTGTAAATAAAGAAAAGAAAGTCTCTTGGTCTTTCTCCATAAGCTAAAAAAATTATAGAGTTTTCCATCCATAGTACACACTTAAAGAAATAATTAGAGAGAATGTGAGCCAAGAGAAATCTATACTGTAGACCTACGACTGTGACCATCCATTTTTAAGCTCAAGCAATATAAAAGCATGGCCGCGCAATCTTAGATCACATGGAATAAAGTGCGTGGTTAATCCCCAGCATCTTTGTGGTTTCAATTTGGTAACTTGTGTGTTATGCATTTTCGAGCACTTTTTATCCTTAATTTGGTAACTTGTGTGTTATGCATTTTCGAGCACTTTTTATCCTTGATTTGGAGCTTGAATTGTTGATTTATGTTCCAAATAGTGATAACAAGAATTTCCACTATGACTCTTGCATTATTGTGGAAAATTATTAAGACTCATCCATTAAAAATTATTATCCAGAAGTTGAACCATCGTGTTTTTTTTTTTTTTTTTTTTTTTTTTTTTTTTAAGGATGTATATTGATATGAAACGGATGTACAAAGAGGAGAAGAGGGACTCCTAGGGACAAAAAGGAGCCTGAAGCACCCACTAGGAAAACAGAAAGAAGCAAAAAAGGTGACCCAACGGTCAGGTCTCCCTAACAGAACCGAAACCCAACTTATCTAATCGATAAAGGCCCTTGACACGGATCGGGAGCGCCGAGGGGGAGAGGCACATGGAGTGAAGTTGGGATGTAGCAGCTGCCTTCGCCAGTTTATCAGCCGGGCCGTTAACTTCCCTTGGGACACGGAAGATAACAAACGTGCCTCTGGTTCTTAATTCATTGATCCTCGTCCACCAATATCTCCATTTCCAAGCAGGGGAGGATTTGCCAATGAATGCGTCCACCACACATTTAGAGTCGGATTCAAGGAAGATTCGATTGTATCCCCGACCAATAGAGATTTTCATAGCATCGTGAAGGGCCCGGAGCTCGACTCTGTTGTTGGTGCTCGTGCCATAGGCATGGGAGAACGTGAAAAGTAAGGCACCGGATGCATCCCGGCCTATCCCACCGCCCCCAGCCTGCCCAGGATTACCCATAGCAGCGCTATCAATGTTTACCTTTATCCACCCTTCTTTTGGTCTGGACCACTCGACCACGTGAAAAGATTTCATTGGAATGGGGCATTGCCGAAAGTCGAGCCACTGGAGGAGAGACTGGTCAGACCGGCTGAGGGGTTTGACACCCGGGGTGGCCTGGCTGAGGGTAGAGAGCCACCAGAAAATTCTGTTAACTACTAATTGGATGGAGGGACGAGCATTGTCGAACCGCGCCGCATTACGAGCCTTCCATATCTCCCAAAAAATCAGACAGGGAATGGCACGCTGAAACGTAGAGGAGCTACGATTTCCCGGCTGGCCGATCCACCAAGAGGACAATCGTTCCGAAATAGAATGTTGGTGATGAAAGTGGAAACCGAGAGCTCCGTTGAAGAATGCCCACACACCTTTGGCTAGGCAACCGCTGATAAATAGGTGGTTGATGGATTCCGGGTGAGGAGAAGATGAAGACAGATGTTGCTCACAGCAGCAACACTTCGATGCAAGGCTAACACCCCTACGCTGGATCCTGTCATCTGTTGGAACCGCACACTGAGTCAGCCTCCAAACAAACATTGAAACCTTTAGAGGAAGCAGGCACTTCCAGATTTTGGCTGCTCCCACCACCTCATTGATACTTGCTTGTCTAAGATTCCAAGTAGATGAGACAGTGAAGGAACCCGTTCGATCGAGGGGCCAAAACCTCTCATCCGGGGCTAATGAGATGCAGAAACCATTAACTAATATGTGGTGGAGAATCCCATCAGGCAGAATCGCCGCGACTTGAGTGGAGATTTGTGGCCCATCATGAGTTAGGACATCCTTCACCGACAGGGAAAGGAGTTACGACAGGATGGGAAGAGTGATGAGATTTTACAGGGGACCGAGTCCCGACCAATTACTAGTCCAGAGGTTAATATCTCCTCGGCCAACGAACCATCGAGAGGCAGATTCCATGATGGGGAACACTTTTGAAACCTGTTTCCAAAAAGGAGAAAAGCCAACCTGAGACGCAGAAGTAGAAGTAGTAGATTGTTATTGCCCATACTTTGAGGCTACAAAATTAGCCCAAAGGCTGGGGGCTTTGTTGCAGAGAAACGTCCAGGCTAGCTTAAGGCGCAGAGCTTTAAGTACGTCTTTGAGCCTATAAATTCTCAGGCCACCCTCTTCCTTTGGGCAAGCAATCCAATTCCATCTGATCCAATGGAGTTTTTTTTTTCGTCCTGCCAAGCCCAGAAGAAATCTGCCAATTTTGATTCAATTTTCTCCAGAATCTGGGAAGGGATAGTTGCTGCTGCCATGGCGCGAATAGGGGTGCTGCGGAGAACATTCTTGATGAGGGTACAACGGCCGGCCTGGGACAGATAGTGAGTTGTCCAGCCAAGGATCCTGGCTTCGATCTTTACAACCAAGGGGAGGAAATGAGAGCTTCTGTTTCGACCATTGAAGAGGGGGACTCCCAGATAGGTGAAAGGAGCTGACGAACCACTCATACTGAGGGTCGTAGCAATCAGTCTCTGACAAGCAGGTAGGAGGGAGGGAGCGTGGTAGAAGCAACTCTTTGAGAGGTTGATCTTTTGGCCTGAAGTAGACTGATATGCAGAGAGGAAAGAGGTTGTTGCCGCAATGGATGACCTGCCCCCATTAAGAAACAACATCGTATCGTCAACGTAAAGGAGATGAGTAATTATCTTGCATCCCTGCTTAAGATAGAAAGGAGAACAAGCACCACTTGCCACCAGATTTGTAAAACCACGCCCAAGGACTTCAGTCGCCAGAATGAAGAGACTGGGGGAAAGAGGGTCACTCTGACACAGACCCCTGGAAGATTTGAAAAAACCCGCACTTTCCCCGTTGACCAGAACAGAGAACCAAACATCGTTCCAACATTTTTCCACCATATTAATCCAAGGGAGACCGAATCCAAAACATTCCAGAGTCCGTTTTAGAAAGTCTCACTCAATTCTATTATAGGCCTTTTCCATGTCTAGTTTTAGAATTATATTCACACCACGAACTTTTCGGTTAATGTCACAATACACCTCCTGACCCAACACAATACTTTCTGCAATCGATCTACCTTTGACGAAAGCCCCTTGCTCAAGCGAAATCAGTTTGGGGAGTAGATTGGCAAATCTAGAGGCAATGACCTTCGCTAAAATTTTGTACACACAGTTGTATAAACTAATCGGTCTGAAGTCGGAGAACCTTTTGGGGTTTGAAACCTTCAAGATCAGACAGATCAGAGAAGTGGTGAACGCACGGGGGATATCACCACCGCGGAATAGAAACATGACTGCCTGGAGGACGTTCCATCCTACAGTCTCCCAGCACCCCGAAAAAAAAAAAAAAAAAAAAAAACAGCAAAAAGCTCGTCCGGCCCAGGGGCCCCATAATTGGCATGGCCCTGACCGCGTTACTAACCTCATCTATGGAGGGGAGGTGCAATAAAGAGTCATTATCAGCCGTAGACAGGTTTGGGATGTTGTCCAGAAGACGGTCATCGAGAATGTGGTGCTCCGACTGGAAAACACGCTCGAAGTGCTCAATTGCTGCAGCTTTAATCTGAGCGTGGTTAGGGATGCTAGATCCAGAATCAAGTTGAATTTCAGAGATGATGGACCGCCTGGATTTTTCAGTTGCTTGCAGGTGGAAGTATTTGGTGTTACGGTCCCCTTCCAATAGCCAGTTATTTCAGGATTTTTGTTTCCAAAAGATCTCTTCGGCTAACTCCCATATTGGCCAAATGACTTCTAGCTTCTAAGAGAAAGGACTGGCTAACTTCGAATGGAGTAAGTTGCGCCTGTTGTTCCAAGGATGATAACTTTTGTTGTGCTTCCTTGAGATTTTGGAAAACATTGTCGTAAACGGATCTATTCCATTCCCTTAAATAGCACTTGACCTTCCTAAGCTTGAGCAGAAGATTTATCATGGGCTGTTCATCCATATCCTCCCGCCAGGCCTCGTAAACCACCTGATTGAATCCTTGGTGAAGCATCCACATCCTCTAAAAACGAAACGGTCTAGGAAAGGGGGAGGGGCAGTGGAGAAGAGACAGGAGGAGAGGAGAGTGATCCGAGTTAACTCGGGGCAGATGATGAACCTCGAACTGAGGGAAGCGAGACATCCAGTCACCGTTACAAAAAACCCTGTCCAGTCTACCCCACACACGCGCGGTACCCGACTGGTTGTTGCACCAAGTGAAAGCATTACCACTGAACCCAATATCCAGGAGAGCAGCGCTGTCCATCGCAGCAGCAAACTCCGAGGCGCTACTGGGATCGAAACTATTACTCCCATGACGTTCAGACGAGAAGAGGACTGCGTTAAAATCCCCGTCGATAGCCCACGGCCCTGAGATCGTACTAGCCAAGGAGGCAATGTCTGCCCACAAATATCTGCGCTGACTCTTTGAACACTTGGCAGATACAATTGATATAAAGAACTCTGATTGTGAATTACTTAGACGGGCAGAGAAGGTGATCATCTGGGAAGAAGATTGCAGCACATGCACAATTAAATAAGAACTGAAATAGAACCAAATTTTACCTCCAAGCTCGGTGTTAGAGAAAGAGGAGTGGAACCCCAGCTTTAGGCCCACCGAAACTTTCTTCTCCGCTCTCAACATAGGTTCCAAGATCGCCAGCCACCAGGGATTATGGATTCGAACGAGCCTGCACGCCGAGCGCAAAGTTGCAGAATTGGCCATGCCTCTAGCATTTCAGATGATGGCTTTATCCATCGGTCACATTCCCAAAGTTGAACGCTCGTCTTTTAAGCCTTTTGAGTCTCCCATTCCAGTCAATAACCACACCGGAGTGAGTGCGAAGCCCTGATTATTATTTTTTTTTTAATCAGGTAACATTTTTTTTTTAATAAATACATCATTGGGGGCCATGTAACTTTGATCTCCTTTGAACCGTTCATACAACTCGAGCTTGAGGAGCGTTGGCGCTTGTCTTTCCACAACACGTATCTACACGCCGATGTGTGGTATACCAGCCAATCCGCTTCCCAGCTTTTTTTTTTTTTTTTTAAAAAAAAAAAAAAAGAGAGAGAGAGAGAGAGACATGTCTCTCAGATTTCATTAGGAACTGGGAGAATTACACGCCTATTTCGAGCAGAATTTCTGCCTATCATGTGCTATACATGTATTGTGTGGGAACCCTTTCTAAAATAAGGAAGACCAGATTTGTCCAACGTAACCTGACCCTTGATCAGACGAGGGAGGGAAGCAAGACCTTGGAAGAAAGAGTTAGTCTGCTCCGAGCTGCCCATCTTAGCCAAACTGTCAGCCGGGCTGTTTGCTTCCCTAAAAACATGGAGAATCTGAAAGTTCCCCTGAGAAGAGAGACGTTTTATCTTTCACAGCCAATAAGGCCATTTCCAGGAGGTGGAAGAAGCGATGGTAAGGCTGGACACCACCTAAGAAGAATCAGACTCAATGATGACATTTGAGATCCTGATAGCCAAACAGAATTTAATTCAGTCATGCACTACACACAATTCAGCCGTGTTGTTGGAGGCAGTACCATAAGCACTTGTGAAGTCGAAAATTGGGTCGCCATGATGGTCCCGGCAGATCCCGCCACCTCCAACAGGCCCGAGATTGGCCAGAGCTGAACCGTCTACGTTCAGCTTGAAGAATCCAGCCCTTGGCTTGATGCATTTAAGAATAGAGGGGGGGCAAGCAGGGAGATGATCAGAGGGGCCAGCGTGGGAAGTAGAATGGGGGGAAGACAGGCGCCGGGGAGGGAAGAAATAATCCAACTGGGGGAGATGAAACGTAGCCACCGCTGAACCTTCTGGATAATAGCAACTTTTGAGCAAGGACTGTTGTTGAATTTGGCTGTGTTCCTAGCCTTCCAAATCTCCCATAAAATAAAAATCGGAGCCATATGAATGATCGGATTCCTGCTCCCAGGGGGAGGGGTCTCTGCCACCACCAATGAAGCCTGTTGGAGATAGAGAGATGATTGAAGAGGTGGATCCCTAAGGTAGCCGCAATCTGATGCCAAATGGAGGCAGCGAGAGGGCTCCGCAAGAACAGATGCGACAACGACTCAAACTGGGGACCTTCGAAGGAATCAATGTTGCAACAGCTACAAGCAGACACAAGATGGATTCCTTTCCGCTGCACCAAACCATCAACCGGAAGGGCATCATGAAGCAGTCTCCATAGAAAAATAGAGATTTTTGGGGGGATTTTTGGGTTCCAAATCCTGTTAGTCCAGGGGAGAACTCGGCCACGAGTCCTAGAAATTTCCCAAGCTGATCGAGCTGAGAACTGACCCGTCGACTCCAGTGGCCAGATGAGATAATCGTCTGCGTCAGAGGTGCAGAAACCGCCGCTAACGATGTGTGACTTGAGCCAGCTAGGGAGAAGATCGGAAGCATCCAGCCTAATCCTGTCACCATCCAAGAAATCAGCCACTCTTATTTGACTCCAGGAAGCAGAGATGTGAAGAGCAGGGAGAGATTCAAGCGGGCCCAGCCCAGTCCAGTTGGCACTCCACATATTGCAGTCCCCCTGCCCTAGGATCCATTGGGCAAATTTATCAACAACGGGGAATAGGTCCCTCATCCTGTTCCAGATTGGAGAGGACTGCGCACGCTGACTGTCGGACCTGGGATGAAAGGAGTTCGGGTATTTTGATCGGATGAACTGCCCCCATAAACTGCTATTGTCCATCTACTTGATCGACCAAGCCATCTTTAAATGAAGACTCGCCATCACATCCTTAAGCTGCCTGACCCCGAGACCGCCCTCCGCTTTTGGTTTTGCAATGGAGGACCACTTTCTCCAATGAAGATTCGGCCTGCCATCCCGCCAACCCCAAAGAAAATTAGCAAACATCCTCTCAACATCCTTCAAGATACTCTTCGGCATAATGACTGCCGCTAAGGAGTGGGTAGGGATGCTACTGAGCACTAAAGAGATCAGCACAAGTCTGCCCGCTTGGGAGAGAAGTCTAGCAGTCCAGCCTTGAATCCTTGCTACTATCTTACCCAGGAGAGGGGCGAAGAGCGATCGCTTAGCTCGTCCCTTGAAAATAGGGACCCCCAGGTATACAAGAATAGAAGCAGATTTGTGAACGCCAATAGAATGCTGAATGCCTCTAATTCTGCCATTTGATAATTTTGGGGAACAAAAAAAGGAACTCTTGTGAAGACTGATCCTTTGCCCCGACCAGGATTGATAATCAGAGAGGAATTTCTTGACAGTTAGAAGGGAACGCTTGGAGCCGTTAAGGAATAAAACAGTATCATCTGCATACAATAGATGGGAAATAGGAGGGCAGCCCTGTTTCACCTTGTAAGGGATGCATAAACCACTCGAGCCGAGTTTGGACAGGCCACGACTCAAGACTTCAGAAGCAAGGATGAAAAGACTCGGCGATAGGGGATCCCCTTGTCTCAGGCCACGCGAGGATTGGAAGAAACCGCAACTGATCCCATTGACAAGAACCGAGAACCAGTTGTTTCCTCAACAAGACTGAACTAAGTTGACGCTGGAAGCAGAAAAACTGAATTTCAGTAAGACCTGACGTAAAAAATCTCATTCCACCCTGTCGTACACTTTCTCCATATCGAGTTTAAGCACAATGTTTCTGCCTCTCACTTTTCGGTCCACATCTCTGAACAGCTCTTGGGCAAGCGCAATATTTTCTGCAATTGAGCGACCCCGCACAAAGGCCCCTTGCTCTGGGGAAATCACCTTTGGGAGGATAGAGCTCAGCCGATCCGAGATGATAGAGGCAAAAATCTTGTACACAACGTTACAAAGACTGATCGGCCTATAGTCGGAGAAGGATTTGGCCCCAGCTTTTTTGGTACTAGGCAAATCAGCGTGGCTGAGAAGGCCCTGGGGAGAACAGACCCTTGAAAGAAGGCTTCCACAGCGGCAAAGATATCTTTTCCTATTATGCTCCAGCATCCTGAGAAGAAAGCATCAGAAAGACCATCTGGGCCAGGAACACTGTCTTTAGGGAGCTTGTTGACAACCGATTTAACTTCCTCAAGAGAAGGCTTCCTCATGAGCCCAATATTGTCTGCCTCCGAGATTATGTGGGGGATACAATCTAGAAGATCATGAAAATCAGCTGAGGGAGAAACCGCAGTCTCAGAGGACAGCAGGGACTGCATAAAGGAAACAGCAGCACTTTGAATCGCCGGTTGATCCGAAAGAAACTCACCATTTCCAATCTGAATTTCACGAATCCCAAGCCTTCTGACCCGTTTAGTAGCTAGAAGATGGAAGAACTTTGTGTTTTTATCTCCCTCCTCCAACCAGGAGTTCCTGAACTTCGGCTTCCAGAAAATTTCTTTTGCAAGTTCCGCCTTTGCCAAATGGAGATGGGCTTCCGCAATCTCAGCTGCCATAACAAAGGGGTCCGACTCCGCTCTAGATTCCAAAGAGACCAAAGATTGGGCTGCAAGCTGAATTTTTTTAAAGACATTACCGAAGACTTCCCGATTCTAGATGCGGAGATCACACTTGACTGCTTTCAGTTTCAGCAACAAACTACTCATGGGCTAAGAGGAATGGTCAATAGCCCAGGCTTTTTCATTCACTTGGGAGAAAGAGGCATCCAGCATCCACATCCGTTGAAATCTAAAAGGTTTCGGGCCGGAGATGGAAGCTGAGGGGAAGGACATTAACAGAGAAGCGTGATCGGAGTTGAGTCTTGGGAGGTGCTTTACAAAGAAATTCGAGAAAGTTTGCAGCCAGCTACCATTGCAGAGAGAGCGATCTAGCCTGGCCCAAGCGCGGGAGAGGCCAGCACGGTTATTACTCCAAGTGAATCTGGAGCCAGAGAAGCCCGCATCACAAAGGCCAGCCTTGTTAATTGCTTCTCTGAATTCCCTCATACTACCCAAATCTTGGCCCCTGTAACCGACTCGCTTAGAAGAATCGAGGACAACGTTGAAATTGCCAGCAACTGCCCAAGGACCAACATAACCTGCAGCTATAGAATCCAGGGAGCTCCAAAGCGATCTACGACTGATCCTAGAACAATTAGTATATATAAAGGATAATCTGCAAGAAGAGAAATTATTCTGCAAAGACACCTGTACAGTGATCAATTGGTCAGATTTTCCTATGACTGAAAAGGAAAGATCCTGACGATGGAAAATCCAGATTTTTCCGCCCTTAGGGAAATTGGAGATAGATGAGTCGAAACCCATTTTAAGCCCTATCCCCACTCTCCGACTATCTCTGGCCATGGGTTCGAGGATCGCAATTGTGGAGGGGTTATGCAAGCGAATAAGCCTTTTCATCGTACAGATAGTGGCCGCATTGGCCAACCCACGGGCATTCCAAGAAATAATGCTATCCATCAGAGACATTTCCTGTATAATCAGCCCTTCTTTTGAATTGAAGCAATCTTCTCTTTCCATCCTCCGAGCCGGATCGAGGGTCAAAGCAAAGCCTACCATCCGAGCGAGCAATCTTGTAAGGGGAGAGGTCTACAAATAGATCCAGTTGTCTATAGACCAAAATACATCCATTAGAAAGCCACTTCAGAGTCAGGGGATCGACTTCTGCTTTTATCTGAGGTCTGGGGGTGTAGTCCAGGGATGAGGCAGGACTACACAAGGTTCCCCACTTCCTGGGGGAGTGAGCACTCCCTGGAAGAATAGGGAGACCAAGACCTGTCCTGGGCATATCCACAAGGGAAGATGGCGCTGGAGGGGAAGTCGAGACAATTTCGCCTCCCTGATGGCCAGGTAGCTGCGCCTCAATAGAGCAGAAAGAGGGAGAGAATTATACCTGAACAGAATTGTCAGGAACCTGAGAAGGTACCGAGGGAAGAGCTGGGGACTGTTCTCCAGATAGACCATCCTTGAGTCTAGTAACGGCAACCTTAGATCGGCAGAGGTGGGACTCAAGATGCGGCTGCAGGTTCACCTCCTGAAAGGTAGCTGATGAAAAGCAAGGATCAGCCAGAGGAATCAGCATCAACTGCAGATGCCTTTGATGTGGAGAGTCTTCTACTTGAGGCAGAGGGCTTTGGGGAGAATTCCCATCCGATGAAATGCAGGCGGGTGGGCAGAGACATTCCGTTGAGCAGGTTGTGGGTGCAACAAACTATCGTCCAGATCGGCTGCCTCTAATAGATTTTGGATAGCCCCAACATCCTTTTCAGACCCAGCATAGCCAATCAACTGGTTTGCAGCACTGGGATTGACCCCATCAAAATCAGGAACACCAGCAGGGGCCATGTTCGAGGCAGGACTTTGAGGTATTCCGCTGAAAGGTTGAGATGCTTCATTTTGACATTCGAGTTGGGCCTTGATATGAAAAACCTCACCCGCCGCAAGAAGGTGAATAGGAGAATGTAGAATTGCTTCATTAAGGTGAGATACTTTCACCCGGGCAAACATCTGGAAAATGCCAAATCGGGATAGTGTGTCGATACCTGACACCTCTCCAACCAGACTGCCTAGATCATGAATCACAGAATCAATCCACGCATGCGCCGGAATTCTGAAAAACAGAACCCAGAACTCTTCTTGCGTTGCCTGAAGCGGAGGAGACCAGGGGAGGAGCTCCTGCAGACCCATTTCCTTCTAGAGAGATGAATCGGAAACAAAATCAGAGAGTTCCTTCTTGGATTTGAATGAGATTAGAAATCGATGGGCAGAAATTCTGGCGACATCAGTCGTTGAGGCAATGAATTTGGAGGATCTGAGAGCCTCAATAATCTGAAGGATGGAAATCACCTTGGAACCTGAAGAGCCTACCAGAGATAGTTCTAGATCTTTCAACTTGCGGGAGACCTGCGCCAGGTCTACGGACCAGATTTTACTTGCGGTTCCCATCTACGGGGTGGGTGGGATATACCCCTGCGCAAGATGTGCTCTGTTTGCCGGGGTAGAGTAACTGGAGGATCAGGTGCGGTGCCGCTGGAGGAACGCGGGATGGGTTTCAGATGGGCATTTTTTACAGTGACCTCCCTACCATTGATCCTTTTCCCATGAAGGACACCCATTGCAGCTCTAGCATCATCTTCATAGCAGAATTGAACAAATCCATAGCCCCTGGGCTTGGATGTACCTGGAAAAAATGGAAGGTAAACCTCTGCAACCCTCCCGTATTTCTGAAAGATCTTTAGAACATCTTCAGTGGAACAGGAAAACGAAAGATTTCCCACAAATAAGCATTTAGGGTCAGGGAGATTTCTCCGGCGACCTTTGCTGAACGATTTCCCCCTCCTAGGGGAGGGGACGTGGCGCCCTCTCATGCCCTAGAAATCGCCTGCTCTCGAATCAGGAGTGCGAAGCCCTGATTTAGCATGCCAAGAAGCTGTCAGGACTCTGGAGGCAGGAATCCTTCTTGAGCGGACATCACGAGCAAGCATTTGGGCTGAGTCTTCTTCAGAAGACATGTCATCAGAAATCTCCTGATCTTGAAGCAAATTTATAATCTGCCGAGCATCCAGAGGGGAGAACTCGGCCACCTGAGGGGAAATGTTGGCCGTATTTTGAAAACCAGGTTGGGGAGAAGTTCTATTTTCTGTAGTATGGATATCTGGAATCCGAGGAAGCTCCACGTTGAGGCTCTCCGGATCGATCTCCGTATGAGAAATCGAATAATTTTGTCTCTCCTTTTCGAGGGAGGGGGGCGGCTGGATGTTCTGATCCAAGTCTTGAAGAGGAACTCTTCTCTTCCAAGGGTTGATGGGAGATTGGCCAGCTGATCTAGAGATGAAGGGAGGAGCCCTTGTGGTTCCCGAATCTAGACGAGAATGTGAGGGAGAGGTTGGTTGGGTATGGGAGCTTCCAGCTTCACAGGGGACAGCAGTCTCAATTGGCAGCTGTTGGCAGAAAGAAGGACCTTGAATCTCCTCCGCAATCATGGTGGGAGGAGTGAAAAACAGATTATCAGGGCGGGAATGAGACAGGACAGGGAGGGTATCTAAAGGGAATGAGGATTGGGGAAATGGGACAGGGTCAGGACAGTTCGAATTGAGAGGCAGGTGGGTTGAGGTGCTCAGGACAGGGTTGGGGTGTTAAGGGGCGGGGGAGAGGGACAGAGGAGGACAGGAAACTACATTCCCAGGATTCTGAAGTTGCAAGGAAATGGATGCTGGACGGGGGGTGGGGGGTTTGAACGAATAGGGAGGAGGCCAGGGTTGGTGTTCAGCTGGGAGGTTGAACAAACAGGTGCAGGGCAGAGGGTTTGGTTGGCTTGAATCCCCTGGAACGAAGTCTCAACCCATTCACGGGTGGTCCCAAACTCGTTGATGTTCACTCCCCAACTATAGGGTTGTGATGTAGTAATAATCTCGGTAAGACCGAGGTCGAATCCACAAGGACTGAAACCTGTACGTATTCTGAAACTAAGTAGAACTAAAACTAGGATGAGATGAAATCTAAATCGAGTGTGATTTGAGGAATAATGGTGAAATATTTATCTAAAATTTAAGAGAATTCAGAAGTGGGAAACTAGGGATTCAGAGGATCCACTTGTAGAGATCAGGGAGATCTTATGCCTACTAGAAGAATCATGGAATTTAAACTGAACTGACGTTGATATAGTTTTCAAGAGATGAAAGATATATGAATTAGAATGGATTCCATCACCAAACCATGCCCAGGAGGCAAAGCAAACAACAAAATTAATCTAATTACCAATCAATCAATTATATCATGAAGGTTAGGAAGGGTACCGACATCCAACAATGCCCAGGAGATGATGGTGAACAACAGGGCTTCCTGACGTCAGATACATAAAAAGGAAAAGAAATACTCAAAGCCATCGCAGACCCATTGTAATTTCAGTCACAACAGACCATTAAAGACTAAAAATATTCCCTTAATTAAACTATAATCAAGGTCGTTCATAAATTAAAAATTAATTCAATGGCATAACATAAAACCTCCCATCACACCACAAGCTTCACCCCTTAGCCCTAGCTAAGGGGTTTAGCCCAACATGGGTAGGCTAAATCTCAAAAGAAAAGAAAAGAAAAAGAAAACAGAAAACAGAAAAACAAACTGTCTACCTTCACGTCCAAGCCGAGCTCCTCTTCAATGCCTCCACAGCTGCGTATCTCATCTCAATCTCTCTCTCCCGTTTTATAAAGGCAGCAGGACGCGGGTTGCGAAACAGAGTACGCACTGCCATGCGCTGTGAAACTCGGTGGGCCTACAATCAACATCAGTGGTGAAATCCAGTCCGTCCATTGGTTTCAGGAAGAAAAACCGTCCAGGAAAGAGAGTTTTTGTTTGATTTCAGTGTGGCCCACAAGCTGCTTTAGTCCACCGTCCATCTTGCGTCGGATAATGATCTACGCATGTCCCCCGTGCATGGACCAAAATTCCACCATGGATAAAGTATTTTGGCCCTCCTGAGGCATTTGAACAGTTCAGATCACTTATTCGAAAGCTGAATGGGCCCCACTACTCAAAACCGGTGGACGTCAGTTCGTCCGCTGGTTTGTTTGGGCAGAGGAGAGAGAGAGTTCGGGTGGGAGTCGGTCAGCGCACTGGTCCCTGCTCGGAAAGATCTGATCAGAAAATCCGATCACCATGTTGTGGTGGTGGGGCCCACCAACTTCATGAATCTCTTTTAAATTCGCAGCATCGAAACAGGGTTTGACGCTGTTTGGTTTGCAAACCATCTACACACGTGTGGGATGTTGTCGACGTGTGAACCCAACTAAAGTGGGGTCGAAATTTCCCTCTGAACAGGATAGACGGTTTGGATCAGTGGTTCAACTGATGGGTGGGCCCCACTGAAAGAGAACAGCGGACGCAAGTCCTTTACGCATCGCCTGAGCATTGATGCTGTGGGGTCCATGTTCGGGAGTTTACAACGAAATCCACTCCGTTCATTGTTTCCGGCTTCGGAAAACCGTTTAGATATGGACGGTTTTGGATTCAAAACGTTGTATCTCTCGGATGTTTGTTTGGCGCCATCCAACCTGCGTTGAAGCCTTCATCTTCCTGTAATATCCACGAAAATCCTTAAGCACATTAGAGTGCGGTCGGTTTGACCTTCTGATTACAATGAACGGCTTGGATCATCACGATGTGTGATGATGGTGGCCCACCAGGCGTCGACCAAAAATCCCTGTGCGAGAATTCGTTTTTTTCGAATTTGGATCGGGTTAGCGGCTGCTGACCGTCTTTTACGGTTTGGTGCGTCGCGGGAGTGCACTGCCTGTGCACTCCCACATGTACATGTGGGCTCCAATGTGGTGCGTGTGAGAAATCCGCTCCGTCCATCTGTTTTAAAACCTCATTTCAGGGGTTGAGACTAAAACTGAAGTATATCCAGATTTCAGGTGGGCCCCAAGTCATGGTTTTAGTGGCTGAACTGTTTGTCTGGCCACTTCCACAAGGATCCATTGGCTCAAATTTTATGTGTACGGTTAAATTATGGTCCTTAGGCCATGTATGAAGTTTTGAGCCGAGCAGATACTGAGAACCATGTGATCTTGCATTCTGACTGACTTTCGAGCCACTTGATCTTCAGTTTCCCGATTTTCTCAGATCCCCGGCGTGCAAATCCATCAATTTTAGTCCCCTGGGGTCCGTTCCATACTTTTGTGAAATCTGATCATTAAATCTTGGCTGTTAGCATCTTTTTCAGTCCCCGCTAGCAAATGTACCTTGCATCACAAACACAATTAAAATAGGGCATTAAATGGTCTCATGTCCGTAAATCCAGGCAGTAATTGGGGTCTGATATGCAATGTTTAACCCTCAACAGTTGCCAGTAGCCATACTCTTGAGAGGCAGACCGGTGCAAAGGTTGCAACCTTCAATGACTCCAAGGATTGGGTAGGTATTACCATTCACGAAGAGATATCTGGTTTTGTAAAAATCCAAATCTGCGTGGAGCTTAACTCTAACTCTAGCGAACCCTTGAAACATGCCGGAAATCACAACGTTATCTATCTCCATCACCTTTCCAAACATCGATGCTAGTCGTTCAATGACATTAGGATACCAAGAATGGGCCGAGATCCCCATGATGCGAATCCAGTAACCATTTGCAAAAACAAACTCCTCAGGGGACCAGACACAAACACCTGCCATACCCAGCTTCCTGTGGAACTCTTTGTCATCCAAGACAGTCGACATCACTTCCCTCGACTGAAACTTCAGCAGGACTCTATCAGCAGCAATCCTGATACAATCAAACTTGGCTGCAGAGAATTTTGAGGCTCGAATGGCGGCAGAAATCTTCGATATGAAGAAGGGAGCAGTCTTCATATAGGCAACCAAAGAGGAGGAGAGGGAGGCGCGGAGCCTTAAAACCACTCTAGGATTAGCAGAAACTGAGAATGTATCCTGATAGGGTTGGTGACTAAATGGAACATTCTCAGCGACAAGATAGGGTCGGTTAGGAGGCTAAAGGGTTGCCATATCCCTGTAGGAAATGGACCTAGGGTTTTGTAGATTTACTGTCGCCAAATCCCTGTAGGAATTGATCTAAGGGTTTTGTTGATTCTCAGTTGGTTCAGTAGCCGCGGCGATTGGGGGGGGGGGGGGGGGGGGGGGGGGCGCGCCCCTTTTCTCAGTTGAACCATTGTTGTTTAATATTGTTACAAACTAGTAAAGTTCCATTACAATGAGTGTGGTGTTTGCAGGTTAGTATTACTGATTGTTTTTACTGTCTTTCATGTCTTGCATTAGAGGATGTTTATGATCTTTGGCCCAGCGAGATTGTGAAAGTAGGGCTTGTGGATTCGCGATGCAGACCATTGATCGGATGGGACACATGGGCCACATGTCAAATTGCTATGATTGTCACACATGCATGAATATTTTTCACGCATCGTGCATTCACAAGTTGTGGCTTATCAGATCAATG
This sequence comes from Magnolia officinalis, assembly GCA_021015155.1. NCBI lineage: Eukaryota > Viridiplantae > Streptophyta > Magnoliopsida > Magnoliales > Magnoliaceae > Magnolia > Magnolia officinalis. The sequence goes on along the minus strand of JAJHSJ010000011.1, from coordinate 1,542,834 downwards.
GTATAAACCAACAAAATGCGGGCCCTACTTATAGGAACTATGGGTGCAAGGTTGAGTTGGGTTGAGGGTCAATCCAACCCAACCTGACCTTAAGAGGACCCAACTCACAATCTGACCCGACGTGGCCCAAGAAACCCAACCCGAACTCCTTTATACTCAACCCACATCCAATATAAACATTTCTATGTTAGGCCTAGTGTACAAATCGACGTCTGATAAGATATATCACATGTTAAATCTTGTGGACCTCCTTTGCATGCATGTTTACACTTGGATTCATTCGATCATCCAAATGCAGCCTTCGAATGTCTGGTAGCGGTAAGCTATTTGCCTTAACCATCCATTTTCGGGTCAAGGTGGGGGCCATAAGATCACCCAATCAATTGGATTTGTCACCCTCATCTAGACGAATGAATATGGTTCCGATTACATATTAGTTGGTCGATATGCACCTGAGACTACTATTTAAGAAACTCATGTGGGTTAATCTTTCAATTTTGTCTGTTTTTCCGGTGGGTTGTTGGAGCAGCTTTCAATTCCCAACACCCTTTTTCTCAAACTTAGTCTAAAAATCTTCATATTAATTGAAACACTCCAATTCATATTTTTGATATATGTGTGTGTCTCTATCTCCATCTCTTTTTCAGGAAAGAGAGTAATAAGAGAGAGAAAGGAAAACTAGGCTTGTGGTCAATAACCGACCACTCTGAATTTCTCCCTCTTCACGAGCGATTTTTCTTCTGATTCTTCAGTTTCTACTTTTAGGTTTCTTGGTTCTTTATAAGTTGAAGCTGAAGTTGAATTTTCTCAGTGTTTCTCCTTGCTTTGGAATCACAGTTCAAATTTGTTCTTTTGTTTTGTTTGTTTTTTTTTTTTCATTTTTTGTTCTTCTTTCTATTAGTGATGTCTGAGATTTTCAAGCCCAATGAAATAATAAAATATCAATGAAGGAAGGAGTGAATGGGAATTTATTGTTGCAAGTAAAGATGGGGATTCTTCTTTCACTGCTTTGAAATCCAGCAGAGGATGGAGTTCTCAGTTCTCTATGTCATTCTTACAGAAGGTGAGTTTTCTTTCTTACCTTCGTTTCTTTCTCAAGTTTTCTTAGAGATGTTAGACAGGCCAAAAACCTTGTGTACCTTATATAGCTAGTATACCTTATATAGTTCATTTCCATAAGTAGAAGATTCCGATTTTATTATTTTCCTTGTATAGATGACCGTAATCTCTATATATTCAACCCCTTAGGGTTGTCAATGCAGAAATTTATCGCTCTTCTAAGGGGTAGCCCCGGTATTTCTTAAAATACTTCGGGAAAATCTTGGACTACCAGTATTCATCTGATGGTGGCTTCCACTGACTCGGCTTCCTCTAGAGCCTGCAAGCTCTCGAATTCTTGGCACCTGCCCCTTCCTTTCAAAGTGAACGAGGCCTGCCCCAGGATGGATATAGTCACCGTTTTGTCGCGACAATTCATGACTGCACGCACTAACGTGAGCCAATCCATCCCAAGGATGACGTCAAACTGTTTGACGGGCATGACAATTAGGTCCACAGTGACCTCACGATTTGCGAGCATGATGGGATATGCCTTGCATACCTTATCTGTTTGCACAAATTTTCCCATAGGGACGCTACAACTAAAGGGACATGCATTCTAGTGGGGTCCAATGCTAATTTAGATGCAATAGCAGAATCAACAAAAGATAAAGTTACTTCGAAATTGAATAAAGTAAGTACAGGGGTACCGTTAATATGGGCAGTACCATGGATAGTCTGCAAGGGGTCCTGCTCGGCCTCTGAAGCGGCAACGGCATAGACTCGTGCCGGGGGAGCTCTCTGCTGAGCTACGGGTCCCCGCCTAGGCTGCCGAGGTCTGGGCGTTGCTCTGGATGCTGCCTGGTTTTGCTGAGGCCGGTTTGCCCGGGGTGGAAGACCTTGATCCCCAATTCTTTGGAAGCAATTCTGGGTAATGTGATTTGTCCTACCGCAGTAGCCACAGCCCCCGCCAGAAGGTAAAGGCGGAGCTCGTGCAGCTAGCGAGAATCTTCCTACTGGAATGGACGAGACAAGAGGTGCCTGCGTCGGCCTAACTGGAACATCTCGTACGGGAATTCGGGAGCGGATGGTGCGCTCGAAGTCTCTCTCCACAGGCATCGCCTTGTCCACCAACTTTGGGAAGTCTCCGAAATCCCAGGTGCACAGCCGGGATTGTATCTCGAGCTTCAGCCTCTCCTTGAACTTCTCCAAATTATACTCCTCGTCTTCGAGGGCTTTGGGCACGTACCGGGATAGCTCGTCAAACTTCGCTTCATATTGAGCAACTGTCATATTTCCTTACTTCATTCTCAGGAACAGAGCGATCTTTTCACTCTGGCATGACTGCGGGAAATACTTCTCTAAGAATTTTGTCCTGAAGCCCGCCCACATCCAGGCGTACCCAGCTGGCACGCCTCTTTGTACGCTATTCCACCAATTTTCCGCCTCACCTTCGAGCAGGTAAGTGGCCAACGTGACCATCTGAGAATCCGTACACTCCATAGGCCACATCATTTTGGTGATCCTCGCCAACCAATTCTCGGCCTGTACCGGGTCAGGCGCTCCTCCAAAAGTCTGTGGCGAAGTCTCATAAATCGATCGAACACATCTGCTCCTCTGACTTCCTATCTCTCGATGCCGTCATGCGGTCCCGAAGAGCCTCCATTACTAGTGCGTGTACATCCTGCTGCTGCCAGATGAATGTGTCTTGTTGTTGCTGCATAGTGGTGGCCATTTGCACAAATGCCATAAAGGCCGATGCTTCTGTTGGCAGATCTACAAGCTCATCCGCTGAGGGCCCAGTCGAATGAGTCTGTAGGTCGAAGTACTGCGAGGGCATCCCAGACGTGACTATCCGAGGGGAGGGAGAGTCCCCTACAGCTTCGGACATCGTATCATTGTTTGCCACTCCAGGCAAAAGGCCTGTTGTGTACACGGGACTGCGCTCTCGTTCACGTTCCATTGATAGAATAGGGTGTATATCAATGGTATGCGTCCTCTATGATTGCAATATGGGTGACATGATTTCCTAAGAGGTTAAAATTTCAAGGTTCAGGTATGGGGAAAAGCAATTCTAATCAATTACGAGGCAACATAAGAGTTAGAGATGTACCCTGGTTGAGTTCTCAAGGGGGCTAAGGTTTCTGGTTCTTAATTCAGGCAACCAACTTGCCGTTTCCCAAGGGATTCTGGATTCCTTCCTAGGTGATTCATACTTTAAGTTCTTCCTAGCTATTGGGGATTCCTTCATAAGTTCAAATGTTTATTTTGTTAATATTTAAGGGGCCCAAGTGTTCCGCCTCTATATTCATTCATCCTGGCTATTTCCCAAGGGAAAGTTTCTGAGTTTTGCCTAAGTTGATCTCGTAAGGTTTTGTATGTTGATCCCACAACCAGGCTATCTCATACTCCGCTTTGATACCAACTTATAACGCCCCGGTTTTCAGAACCCGAGTACATGCCTCGCATTCCAAAAGAAAAAACAACCCAGGAGTTAACTACTAATAATGGTAATCAATAAGTAAATCAAAGTGCAAGTAGTGGGAAGCGACCATAGCATAGATATAAGTAAAGTGTGAACAATATCCTAGCCCACTCAGCTGGGGGCCAATATACAAAAATCCTTAATTATAGAAATGATAATCCCAAACATTTAATATAATTGGAAACTACAAAAATCCTTAATTAGAGAAATGATAATCCCAAACATTTAATATAACTGGAAACTACTGATTCAAGCTGAATGTTGATGGATCGGCGCTGGCCAACCCAGGATCGGCAGGGGGAGGAGGAGTTTGCAGGGACAGCAACAGCAAAGTGATCTTCACCTTCTATTATGGCTTCGGGATTGCTTCCAACAATATGGCCGAGATTCGGGCCATGTGCGAGGGGATGGAGTTATGCGTCAACCTCAAAATTGACAAGGTGTCTGTCAAATCAGACTCCAAATGGCTGATTCATTGCAAAGTAGGAAACTCCACACCAGCTTGGATTTGGAGACATTGGCTGGAGAGGATCAAGGCGCTTGTCAGCCGGGGTAATTTTAGTTTTTCACACATCCCGCGAGAGGCCAATGAGCCGGCTGATGGCCTGGCGAAGAAAGGAAGTTCGAAGCAAAGTCATGACTTAGTCAGAAATCCGACGAGTCTTCCTCGGCTAGTGAGAAGAAGTTTGTTTCTAGACAGAGTTGGGATCGGATCCATTGGGAAGAGTAGAAGTACATTTGTATAGTATATGATAGATGGGCCCTCTGTTTTTTTGGGCTGGCCCCATCCGAAGAGTTTCTCATTTAAAAAAAAAAAAAAACCGTAATATGCAACCGCTTCCTAATACGGCTCTTCATCGCAAGGCTCCTCGTTGACTACTAACCTGATTTAAATGATTTTTAAACTCGCAAGTATACGAATCAGATGTAGATATGGTACGTATTACGAGATCGTTCCCACGAGGACTGGTCGTCACAATTCAAATTCACGATTCTTCTTAACTAATCCAACAAATAATAGAGTGAATTACTAACACAAATCTACGAAATATCACAGAGAATAGGAAAGAAAATTCAATCAGAGAGAGCACTAGGACTTTCGAATCCACCCCTAATTATCCTATCCCTTGTTTTATCTGTTGATTCACCCTAATCTAGATTGATACAACTTATATAAAGAAAGCACAATCTGTGTCCTTAGTCAGGCATACAGAATGTCTAATCTCCTAAAGTAATACAATGAATAACACATTCTATGTCCTTGGTCGGGCACATAGAATGTACAATTCATTAAAGCACCTTGTTTCTTCCTCTATAGGAAACCTGTTCATGATCAGACACAAGCACCTAGAATAAGCATCCAGACAACATCCATATATAGACTTTGGTCAAGTTCATAGATGGAGAAGTACAGAATTTAACCCAATCAAGCACGCTATAGAAAGAAGCAAATCAATCTAATTAAAGTAAATTCAACATATAACAATGGATATTCAAATTAGGGGTTTCATCTCAGCCCTAGCTGAGAGATTAGCAATCCATAAATTCAATTAGGGAGACAGAAAAATAAGATTGATAAAATAAAAACATCCTCCTTTCTCTCTTCCTTTCTTCTCTTTCTTCTTCTCTGGATCTGCTCTGGTTCTCCACGTAGCCTTCTATTTCTCTTCCCGAATCTCTTTTCTCAAGCTCTTCTTCTCTTCTTTTATACATGGCAGAGCGGTGGAGAGGAGTTGCCTTCCTAAAAGGAGTCGGTGGAAAGGTTTTTACGCACCAGCGTGTGTAGCTTGCTGTTACGCAGTGGAAGCCGCAAAGCACCTGCGTTTGGCTCAGATTTTGAAATGGAAGGTGGCCTACCCTTGGAGTTTGACTCCATGATTGGGGTCTTGGCCCACTGATGAACCTTTTGAACGGTTTGGATCATCCATCCGAACGTCATTATCGACGCGTAATAGCCCGGAAAATCCGGGTTTTTCCGGACGCACGCCTGCGTAAAGACCCCTATAACCGATGTTGCGTTAGCTGTGGGGCCCACATGCCTTGGTTTTTGAAGAATCAGTGTCGTTCATTGTATTCCCCTCGAATAAGCAGTTAGGAAAGGGGATTTTTGGCCATCCTTTGGTGCAACCCACTTAATCTTTAAAGCCACCATCCGTTTCATATTTGAATGTTATGATCCCATTCTATTTGTTTCTTCAAATATTGCCACCTAGGCCTTAGTAACATGGGCCTTGGAAATCCAATAAATGGTCTGGATTGGACCATTGATGTACGGTGGTGGCCCACAACAGAAACCGCAAGTCTCTGTTTGCAGACGTTGTAACAGAAGCGGAGATTTCTGTTTTTGTGCTAAAGTCGGTCAGTCAAACCGACTTTGACCAAGTCACTCGGTCCGGTGTGGTGCGGCTACGTATGTACTCAATGCACACGCCACACATACAGGACCCACTGTGATGTTCCTGAGGGATCCGTTCCGTCCATTCCTTCTCTCATATCTTTTAAATAGTTTGGACTAAAATTGAGTCATATCCAGATTGCAGGTGGGCCCCAAATCGGGAATTAAGGGGCTGATCTGTCCGTTAGGTCACTTCCATAGTGATCCAATGGCTGAAATTTAATATGTACGGTTGATTTTTTGCTCTCATCACATGTATGCAGTTTCGAGCCAATCAGATAACTGGAACCATGTGATCTTGCATCTGGACCCTTTTCGGGCCCCTTTGGCTTGTTTTCCTCATATCTCAGGTGTGTAAATTCTTCATTATTGGTTCTCTGGAGTCCATCCCGTGCTCTGGTGACTTTGGATCATCAAATCCGTGCTTTTAATTCTCTTTTCAGTCTAACGCTCATTATTACGTCCTGCATTGAAAACACGATTAAAACACTCCATTAAACCTTATCATGTACGTAAAATTCGGCAATGATCGGGGTCTGATATGCAATATTTGACCCTCATCAACGATCTCCTCCTGATCCATCATGAGTCCATCTACCCCTACATCCTTTGTACGGTTGAACATTGATGAATGAGTGGTCAGCTCAGTGTGATCTCTCCTCAAGATTACACACCGCCGCCATAGACAAGAAATAGCATAAAACATACAAGTAGTTCAAAACATAACAAATGTGGTCTTATTATGTGCATGGATGTATGAATGCAATCATCGCCCTAGGGATGCTTATCCGTGCGGTCAGTGAGTTCGTCACCCATGTAATCATTGTCCCGAGAAAGACATCCAAACGGACATTGGGCTCGTCACCCGTGCAATCATTGTCCCGAGAAAAACATCCAGACGGACATATCATCACGTATGATAGCAATAGATGTTGGCCTGTATCATGTATGCATGATTAGCCAATCCGTTATTAGTCCAATTACAATCAGCCAATTTAAATAAGCTCACGGTCACTATGGGGAGCTCGTGGCCCAGCATAGGCTGACGGCTTGGGCATACTGTCCCATGACCACCATCCCCGGCCCATGAGACTACAGCCTTAGGGTGTGTGTAGTACCCACCAACACGGGTCAACCAATTCAATGTGAAGGGGCCACCACTAATGCTGACTAGGAATGAAATGTTGAAATTACTAAGTACGGCGATTAAAACATGACGGCATGAATGGTTCAAAGACGACTAAGAAACAATATTTAAAAGGTTTCAAAGTTCACCCCAAGTCAGTTAGGTGAGACCACACATGGATGGAAAACCCCATAGTCAAATGCCAACAACCAAAACCTCCATGTCAAGGGCCTACTCATATTGCAAGCAGTCTAGTTACACCCTAAGCACGGACTCTCCTTTGTTAGAGTTTCCCATGGAAAGGTTTCAACAATGAGTGTATCATGACAGCAGCATGGATCCTTACTATGAGTAAGAAATAGAGAACAACGCATATATTCCTTGAGATTACAATTACATACTAAATGAGCTAACACATTGCGCATGTAATGAGTAACTAATTTAATCATTTGGATAATCTAATACATATGTTCAAGCAATCTAAGCAAGTATAAATCATGGGAGTCATCAATCTAAATAAGCATATTAATTAAATATAGTCTATTCCCGCATAATTTATCGTAAGTCTAACTAGCCAGTAAATCACTATAACAACTACTTCTAGTCTAGTTGGAAGTGGGAAGCCCAAGGGGAAGAGAATCATCACCATAATTGTTGAGGTCTTGCCCTTGATTTGAATTCCTTGGTGAAGTTGTGGCTCCAAGCTTCGCAAATAGTTCCCTAGAGAAATCAATTTGCATTAGACAAGAGTTCCCACAGTTATATTTCTTGGGCTTGTTTTAAAGTGACTGGGCTCACCAGACTGTTGCCATAATAGGCGGCCCAGCCATTGGGTCCAATCAAGGCCCAAGTGGGATCGGCCCACAACACCCTATGGTGAGGCCTAATGAAATAGGATGCGGCCACCTAGTGATACCGTGTGTCCCATCAATTCATATAGGGTGTGGCCCACCTGGTGATACCATGTGGCCCACCTATTCATACAGGGTGCGGCCCACCTGGTGATACCGTGTGGCCCACCTGTTCATACAGGGTGCGGCCCACAGGTTAGCATGTGGAGTGGCCCACTGTGATCCAATCTCAGGTTCGGCCCACCAGAGTGTGGGGTCTGGCCCACCTGATGATAACGTGTGGCCCACCTGTTCATACAGGGTGTGGCCCACAGGTTAGCATGTGGAATGGCCCACTGAGATCCAATCTCAGGTGCAGCCCACCAGAGTGTGGGGCGTGGCCCACCTGAAATTTTCTTAAGTCCACTGGGGCTTGTAGTGAGGCCCAATTGGATGGTGATTTTAGCACCCAACGTGGTGCAGTTGGGGTTGGCTTTCACCACATCCTTTAGGCCCGATCAAAGCTGGGTCTGAGGCCTACTGATGGTGTGGCCCATCAACAAGGAGCAGGGTCTGAACTCGGCTAATTCCAGCTCGCTTCTGGGTCTAGTTTTGGCCCAGATTAAGGGCTGATTTTCGGGCCAGAAATCAACCTACTGCAGGACTGATTTCAAACCCCATCTCAACTGTTGGATGCCAGTGTGAGGCCCATCTGATGCCAGCGTGCAGTCCAACATTTGCAGCCCCATTTACTGTCCGGATTGCTGGCTGTTTTTAGGCCCATTTGGGAGTCCTATGGAGGGCCTTTCTCAGCCCAGACACGGCTAATATCAGTCCTTGATGGCAGGCTCAAACAGGGATCGTTGTAGCCCAACGCGTGTTCCAGATTTTGGGCCTGTTTCAAAGCTCGACTGAGAGCTCAAACCAGGTCCATATGGACTCTGTTTCCTAGCTAGAACACATCCCATTCACGGCCATTGACTGTCCGTCTTGGGTCCCAAAACATAGCCGGAAAGGCGGGTTTCTAGCCCGTTGCGCAGCTATGGTGAAGGCTGGAACAGGGTTCCAATTTTTGGTTCAAACCATGGCCCACTTACTGGCCATCTCAACTTATTACAGAGCTCGATTAAGAGCCGGCTTTAGGCCTCAATCCAGGCCCGGAATTCAGCCATCGTTTGGCCTGATCCCGGTCCAACACAGATCCGCATCTGGGTCTGTTTTCAGCTCACATGTTGTTCCTGTTCGGCCTGATTTTGGGCCCTATACACGGCCATTCCTTGGCCTGTCTGAGCTTTGATACCCAGCACTAAACAGGGCCCGTTCTCTGCCACAGTTCCAGCCTAGAACTTAGCCATTACTTGGCCCCGGTTCCAGCTTAAAATAGAGCTTGTTTCTTGGCCTTATCTTGGTCCGAAATGTGGCCATGGATTGGTATGATTTCAACCCAAACCACGGCCATTGTTTGGCCTGATCAAAGCCTACCCTTGCCATAAATTTTACCTGGTCATTCGGCCAAAACATAGTCATAGCATAGGCTGTTTTGGGTTCCTAACTCAGCTTGGACGGAGGCTAGCTTCGATCCAAGACACAGCCATTGTGGAGGCTGAACCGGACCTCGCCTTGCCGGTTACGATTCTAACAGTTAGGTGTAGCTGAAAGGTGGTTACCTGGTATCGGTTCTGGAAGAAGGCACAGACCTCTCCTTCTCGCCCTCAACCGAGTCGACCCACATACAGGCCGAGTCAACTCGCGCGCTCTCTCTCTCTCTCTCTCTCTCTCTCTCTCTCTCTCTCTCTCTCTCTCTCTTCTCTCTCTCTCTCTCTCTCTCTCTCTCTCTCTCTCTCCTCTCTCTCTCTCTCTCCTCTCTCCCTCTCCGTCTCTCTCTCTCCCTCTCTCAGCTCTCTCTCTCTCTCTCTCTCTCTCTCTCTCTCCTCTCTCTCTATCTCTCTCTCTCTCTCTCTTGCTGGTGTGGATCCTGGAGATCCCTAGGTCTACAGGACCTTTTTATAAACAGGGAGAAAGGTTGCAACGATTGGAAACGGTCCAGCTTGTAACGGCTGAGATCTGAGATCGGCCCTTCATGGGGCCCAGCCCCTCATTTGGATAGGAAGCTAACCCCAAGGCCCACCAGAAAAGCACTTTTTCTGGTCTGGTGGGGCTCATCTCGTGGTGGGGTTCGGTCTGATCAACGGAGAAGATGAGAGGGCCAATAATGATAACTTTCAATCTAGGATATATGCCTGAGATCTGATCCGTTTAGACAGACCAGATGAGGTCTTTGATGAGTGTGAGGCCCACTTCTAGAGCTCCAAACATCAGTTTGGGAAGATCCCACGAGATCTTCAAGTTCTCACCACTCTTACTCGTGAGATGGGGTATTTCTCCCCAAAATATCTCTTGGCTTAACAGGGGATGGTCAGAATCCTTCTATGTGGCCAGGGGATGGCTGAGATCGTGTCAGCTCTAGCTCTCCTAGAGAGGAATGTCTCCTCTTTGCTTTCCCATATACAGGCCTTGTTTGGCCATTTCTGGAAAAGAGAGAGCATCTGATGGACGACTGGGATGGCCAGATCGGGACAATCGCGGGCCACCCATGCGGTCCCAGATGGGTCCCATCTTGCAGATATCTGCCACGTGCAACCCATTGGATGGTTGCAACCTATCTCTTTCGTTCATTTACAAGGGCTCAAAAGCCTATATGGTTTTGTTAAGTCGGGTCCCACGAGATCAATGAATGGTTTAGATCCCTCGGAAAGTGCCCAGGGTGGGCTACTTTGGAGCCTAAAGACCATCAGATTCGAATGGCCCGTTGGCGGGAAGGAATTTTTGTGTTTTGGCATGGTCAAAGTTGGTTTTACTAACGAGAGACGTTCAGTGCACCTCGTGCACTAGCACTAGGGTGTACATGTACTTCGATTGGGACCCACTATGATGTTTGTGACCACATCTATACCGTCCACTTGTCTTGGGAACCTTATGTAGGGGTCCAGGACTAGTTTTTGGCCGATAGTGAGACCCAGGTAGGCCATATAATTCATCTACATCTTCTATTTGGCCAACCTACCTTGATTCCAAGGTTGGATTGATTTGAAGTTGGGTTTCAACGGTCAAAATCAGGCCCAAGTCATGATGAGGGCTTGATTTGCCACTAACAACTCTCAAGAGTTAGTTGTAAGAGCGTTATTCCTAATATGATTCAATTAAATGACAAAGTAATTCTATAAGTTGGGATTTTTGGTTAGTATTACCTACCTGACTGTCATGGAGTCGGTCTCAGTTCCTAAGGTCTCTTGGTGGATGGCTTTGATGCTGGTTGGAGTTCACACCCTACATGCACCATGTTCAACCAACTAATTAGCTCGTTTCATTTTCTATTAACATGGTTTTAAGAAGGTAACACATGTATATCAGAGGTACGGGGTGTTACAATTGCACATGTAGAAAGAAGTTTTTCAAAAATAAAAATTATAAAAAAATTATTTACAAACAATTATGTCTCAAGATAAATTAAACGATATAACAATTTTATATATCGAAACTAATTTATTAGGTAAACTTGAATACAAAAGTTTAATTAGTAATTTTGCATCTAAAAGGCAAGTAGCAAATTTATAGTTTAATTTTGAATTTATTAAATATTTTATTTTTTAAACTAAAAGGCCTCATTTTTATGACTTGCCTAGCCCCCAAAAATGTTGAGCCGCCCCTGTGCATACTGAATTGGTTGTGCGCTGTTGCATGCCCTTTCTTCCGCGGCCACGTTTCAAGGACATTCCAATTTGGTTTTTTCTGTTTTGATGTAAAGTCATGTGTACGAGTTGATGTGTATGATAGGTGCAGTTGGGAACCTTTTTGTTCGGACCTACCCGAATGACTGTACATCATTCCAGTTTAGTCTAAATAAAATTCAGGTGGAATGATTCCACCTTTCCTTTTTTTTTTTTTTTTAATAAAAAAATTTTCTTTTTTTCTTTTTTTTTTTAAAGCTTTAAATTTCCTTTTTTTTTCCCTAACTTGACTTAAATTAGGACTATTTCTAAAATAGTAAAAATTATTAAAAATAGTAAATGAATACTAATCTTATCAAATTTCATAGACAACTTTTAGATCACTAAAACAAGACTCTAGCCCACAAATAAACATTTAAAAACCTAAAAATAGATAAATGAAACTTACAATGATAATAAATTCCAACTTCAAATCTTAATTGGACCTAAATGATTGAATTTTGAAAAACCTTTGAAAGCCAACAATTCTTGAGTGGTTATCCGAGCCAACAATTCTGCCGCTCAAGGTGAAATTGTCCTAGACAGAGTGGGTCTGGGTTCGGTAAAGAAAGCTGATATGGACTTCATGAAGTTGGCCAAGTCTGTCTGATTGCCCGCCATGGGATGAAACTATTTTGTAGCTGGATGTATTCATTTCTTTTCCCTTTCATGTTTGGTTTTTTTTTTTTTTTTTTTTTTTTTTTTTTTTTTTTAAATGTTTTCTTTAAAGCTGATATGATAGGTGAGGCCCGGCATTTTTGTGGTGCCCTCCTGAATTGTACATTCTCAGTTCATTGTATAAATTATAGGGGCGAGACCCCTCCTTTTGAAGAAAAAAAAAAAAAAAAAACAGTTTATTATGCTTAGGGGTGTACACGGGTCGGGCCGAGTCGAACTGGCCTCAGCTCATCCAGGCCCGTTCAACAGCCACACTAGGTCCGAACCCGACCGGGCCTGGTCACCAGGCCAACATCTCCAGCCCGAACCGGGCCCGGGCGAGTTCGGGCCGAGTTCGGGTCAGTTTCGAACCTTCGAGTTCGGGCCAATTTCGAACCTGAGTTCGGGCTAGTTTCGAACCTTACAGCAAGTTCATGGGAAGGGTTTTGGCAGGTAATCCGTGTCCCATTAATTTACAAGGCCCTCGATCAACGGTTTAGATAGTTGAACTATAGACTCCACAAAAAATCTTCTGGCCTGGAACGTTCAATTCCTCCCGGTGACCATACTGCCCAAAACAAATGGGTGACTAGAGAATTTGTTTTAGCCGTTTATTTATTTTATACCTGTGGCCAACCTAAGGTGTTTACCGGCCTGATTTTCGAATCAGAAGATCTAATTAGTACATCCAACCGGATGGAACTAAGATTTCATTTTTCTAATCCATATTAAGACAAGAAATGTGGCACATGTGTTTCACATCTAGGTCAGTCCTTATTGGGTCCCACTTTGAACATCCAATGACCCAAAAAATAGGATGATAGACTCACCATCAGTCATTATTGTTTTTCCAACCATTGATTCTTCTGGTAGAAATGTGGCCCAACTGATAAGTGGGAACCAGGGCTAGCCCACCTGATGACTGACCCAGATCTTGTACACATGACATTTTGCCATGTTGCAAATCATCTTCACAATCTTCATGAAGAAATGATTTGATACACTTGCAGAGTGATGGATGAGACATGAGCAGTTAGAAATTACTTAGAAATTACATATATGGCTTTAAACCTTTCAAATTACAAGAACTAGTTATATATATATATATATATATCATGAACCGGGTTTCGGACCGAGTCGGGCCGGGTCGGGTTGGGCCGGGGCGAGTCGGGTTTCGGACCGAGTCGGGCCGAACTGGGAGGTATCCGAACTCGGCTTGAACTCAGTTTCGAGCCTAGAAAATTGGCCCGTCCTGACTCGAACTTAGTTCCGAGTCAGGCCGAGTCGGGCTTTTTCGGGCCTGGTCGAGCGAGCTAACCTAGCCCGGTTTGTGTACACCCCTAATTATGCATGCTAAATGGATGACTGGTCACAAAGTCATGGTGGTCGGAAGCTATCACGCATATTAGGCCATTTCAGCTTTTGGGCTTGAATAGGTGCGATCCCTACGAACCATTGAGTAATTATTTATCAGTCCTATATCAATATTTATCCCACCAGTGAGAGTGTTAGTGGCTCAAGTGTCAATAGAGGCCCATGCCTAACCTGGGCTGGCCGAAGCCATCCATTTCTTTTACACATGTGCAAGGGGAACCCACCTATTCATGGGTCGGTTTGATTTCTAGCCAAGGAGTTTACTCAGTGGGACCCTCCTGATGAGCAGTTTGGATCTCATGCATGTGCCAACATAATCACTTGCGAAAATTTATTGCCACAAAAAATTGGTGCACTCAGGATTCGTCCCATCCACATGAAAAATAATTTCTGTGGCCTCAAATTAATGCCCAAGGATGCCACGTGTATGGTGTAGGATGCTCGGACAGATACACAGTAATGAATGCAGATTTCCAGTGAAGAAAAGTTTTTCACAGGAAGTTCCTTTGATGGGAAGCTAGATGGTGCTATTTGTGAGAAATCCACCCTCTCTATCCTGTCTATCCGTTTTTGGAAGATCATTTTAGGACATGCAAGCAAATAAACAAGGCTCAAGTGAGCCACATAAAAGGAAAAACTGAAAAAAGAAATGCCCACGGTTGAAACTTTTTAGGGTCCACCTTAATGTTTACATGTCATCTAAATCATTTTTAAGGTCATTTTCATTGGGATGAACTGAAAACAAAAAAAAAAATTGGAAGTTTTTTGTTTAAATCTTTTATAATTTCTATACGGGCCAAAAAAAAAAAAAAACAAGAGGCAGTCTTGCGCTAGCAAAACCAACTACCTTATATCAAAGTTATAGATTTAGTTCGTTTTTGTGCTTTTTAAATGATTGTTTTCTCTATGAACTATGATACACGTGTTTTTTTTAGTAATCCAGTACTTTCCTTCTTCATAGATAACGTATCGAAGAGCCATGAGGTTTGGATTTGAGAAATTTAGGACTGTGGACCCCACCTTTTATCCAGCTGTTTTTATGAAAGAAGACAAACCTTCTTTTGCAACTTAGACCTGCATGCACGGACAGCGAATTTGAGGATGAAAATACCCTTCCCTTTCGAAGACGAGCGCTGACACTCCTCGAGCCAAGAGTTGTACAAATGGCTCAAAAGAGATCAAAGTTACATGGCCCTAGAACTATGTATTTATTATATCCACAACGTTCATCCATATTTAGAGATCATTTCGGAGCATTATACAAAAAAAAAAAAAAAAATTCATATGCCAGATCAAATGGACCACACCACAAAGAGCAGCGGGAAAATTGATTTTCACCGTTAAAAATTTTGTAGGGCCCACCACTTGATAGTTAGTTCTATCTTATTTTACGTCTCAAGCTTAATATGAGCTCGCCAAATCGATGGACAGTTTGGATATAACACAGACCTTATGATGGGACCCACAAAAGGCAGTGGGATTACAACAGAAAAAAAATATATATAAATAAATAAATCTATAGCTATGGATTATAACCGTATCCATATCCGTAGCCTAGAAAATTGGCGAGGCAAACTAGAAAACGGCAGGGCAAACTAGAAAATCGGCTGGGCAAGCATGAAAATCGGCAGGACAAACTAGAAAATCGGAGAGGCAAGCATGAAAATCGGCGGGGCAAGCATGAAAAACGGCGGGGCAAACTAGAAAATCGGCGGGGCAAGCATGAAAATTGGCGGGGAAAACTAGAAAATCGGTGGGGAAAAAAATTCCATGTAACGTCGATATATCGACAATATGTCGATATATCGATGCTTGATTTTGTCTATATATCAACATATAGTCGATAATATCGAATTAAGTCCTCATTTGTCCAGCGACTTAACCAAAAAATTTCATGTAACGTCGATATATCGACAATACGTCGATATATCGATGCTTGATTTTGTCAATATATCGACATATGGTCGATAATATCGAATTAAGTCCTTATTTGTCCAGCGACTTAACCAAAAAATTCCATGTAACGTAGATATATCGACAATATGTCGATATATCGATACTTTATTTTGTCGATATATCTACATATGGTCGATATATTGATGCAGTCTGTGTTTTTTTTTTTTTTCTTTTTTTATATATGATGTGTTGCTTTTGTGGGTCCCATCATGATGTCTGTGTTATATCCAAACCGTCCATCTATTTGGCGAGCTCAAATTAAGGCTTGAGACAAAAAAAAAATAAGATAGATCTAACTATCAAGTGGACCACACTGTAAAATACAGTGGGGAATTGAACGTCTACCATTGAAACCCTTTTAGGGGTTACAGAAGTTTTGGATCATTATGAAATTTGTTTTTCTCTTCATCCAGGTCTTTGTGACCCTATGAATGAACTTATACGGGGAGGATTTCTCACAAACATCACAGTGGGCCCCCAAAAAGTTTTTAATGGTCGATGCTCATTCAACACTGTTTCCTGTAATGTGGTACACTTGAGATTTGCATATACCTCATTTTTTGTCTCATACCATAAAATGAGGTGGAAAAATATATGGACGGCATGGATGAAAAGCATACATCATGGTGGGGCTCACAGACCACTGAACATCCACCATTGCATGGTGGCAGGGAGTATCCAATCCGTTTCTGTGAAAGGAGGGGTATTTTCGTCCAAAAATTCTGTCTCCGCGGGTGGAGGTCTAAGTTGCAAAAGAATGTTTGTCTTCTTTCACAAAAACAGCCGGATAAAAGGTGGGGTCCACCGTCCTAAATTTCTATTTGGATTTTATGGCCAATCCATGCTTTCAAACCGATAAAGAATGAGAATTATAATTACTCATCCGAGCTTAAAATTGATTCACGTTAGTACGATTTCTACAATTTTACCGGTTCTCAGTCTATTAGGATCCAATTGGATCTAAGTGGAAGTTCCTGACCGTTCAAACTTTTTTATTTTTCCTCTTTTTATTTTTTATTTTTTTAAAAATTTACATTAACCATTTGTAGGCCTCGATGGAAGGATTGGGGACTTCCAGTCTATGAATGAACTGACGGATTAGGCCCAGGGCTAAAAATCAGCCACATCTGAGGTTCAAGTGTTTCTTATGGTGTGTTACACCTGAGATTTGGATTTTCTTCATTTTTAGGTTCCTGCCTGAAAATGTGCTAACAAAATGAATGGATGGCATGGATAAAACATACACATCAGGGTGGAGCCCATACAGGACACAGCACGGACCAGTATTGTTGATATGAGGAACCGTAATGCGGCGGGTTCTTTTACAACGGACGGGGATTAGCTGCTGACAGTTTGACTTGCTACTCAAGTGACGTTACTGAGTTCCATGGGCCCCACTATAATATATGTTTTGTATCCACACCGTCCACCCATTTGGAGAGATCATTTTAGGGTATGAGACCAATAATGAGGAAGATCTAAAGTTGGAATAGACCCTATCATAGAAAATAGTGGGAGAGTGATGTCTACCGTTGAAACCTTCCTAAATGTCTGCCATGATGTTTATTTGAGATCCAGCCTACTCATTAGTTAATAAGGACATGAAATAAGAGAAAACACAAATAAAAGCTTGATAAAAAACTTTTGTGATCTTTAGAAGTTTTTAATTGTGGTCGTCACTCTTCCCACTATTCTCTATGGTGGCGTTCACTTGATATTTGGATCTGACTCATTCTTTTATCTCATGACTGGATGGACCGAGCGTATACAAAACAGACATCATGGTAGGGCTCACAGAACTCGGTGACATCACTTTAGTAGCAAGTCTAGCTAGATAGGTCTTTTTACAGGTATTGCAGAAAAAGCGCCTCCACAGTCAATGGCTTCGGGTGGGGACGAGGATTGGCCCCACCATGATGTATGTGTTTCATCCATGCCGTCTATCTATTTTTACGGATCATTTTACAGTATAAGACCAAAATTGAGTTATATCCCAATGTTAAGTGGACCACATTACATGAAACAGTGTTGAATGAGCATCAACCATTAAAAAACATTTTGTGGCCATAAAAGTTTCGGATCAAAATGATTTTTGTTTTTTCCCTTAATCTGGGCCTGTATGACCTAATAAACATATTAGATGTCAAATAAACAATACAGTGGGCCTTAGGAGGATTTTAATGACGGATATCCAACCAGTATTGTTTTCATGTGGTGTGGTCCACCTGAGATTTATATACCTCTCATTTTTGGGTTTAAGTCATAAATTGATCTGTACAAATAGATGAAAGGAGTGGATGAAACATATACATCATGGTAGGGCCCACAGAGCACCGACCACCAGCCCCGGGCTGGTGTCTGGAAACGCGAAAACGGATTGGCTACTCCCCTGCCACCAGCCAATAGCTGCTGGTCAGTGCTTTGTGGGCTCCACCATGATGTATGTGTTTCATCCATGTTGTCCATCTATTTTTTGAGATCATTTTATGGCATGAGACTAAAAATAAGGTATATCCCAATCTCAAATGAACCACATTACACGAAACAGTGTCGAATGAACACCGACCATTACAAACCTTTTTGGGGCCATAAAGGTTTTGGATCAAGCTTTTGTTTTTTTTTTTTTTTTTTTTTTCCCTTTATGTGGGTCTGTATGAATTAATCAACATATTGGATGTCAAATAAATAGTATAGTGGGCCTTAGGAGGATTTTAATGGTGGATGTCCAATCGCTGTTGTTTTCCTGTGGTGTGGTCCACCTGAGATTTATATCAATCAGGCCATACATTGATCTGTAAAAATGGATGAACAAAATGGATGAAACATATACATCATGGTGGGGCCCACAGAGCACCAACCACCAACCACGGGGCTGGTGGAAGGGGGAGTGGCCAATCCCTGTCCGATGTGGTGTGTATTGCATCCAACCGGTTCAAATGGGTTCACTACACCATAAAAAAGGACAGGTAAGAAATCAGACCTGTCCCATCATCATATGGGCGACCACATTGATCAAGAGGCCTTTCGATGGTTGTCATTAATTTATCATGTGGTCACCTGATAATTGAATGGACCTGATTTTTGGTGAATCCCATTTTCCTGATATGAGCAACCTTGTCGAGTGGAGGGGTTGAATAAGATGGGCATGCGAGGTGGGCCCCACTCGAAGCTAGTCTACATGTGGCTGTAGCACGCGGATATCACGCCTCTCATATCATCCTCGTGCAAACAACGAAGAGAAAAATAAAATAAAATAAAATAAAAGTCATATTAATTGCTTTTAGACAACTAAGAACTTTGAATTAAAAAGGACTAAAAATTGGGACCGCTGTCTCTTAAGTCACACCATGCGGATTGCGTATTGAGTAAAGTCTATGGGCAGCCGTGATTTTTGTATTTTATCCACTCCGTCCATCTATTTTACCAGATAATTTGAGGGCTTGAGTCCAAAGATAAACCATGAAGCAGTTTGAATTAAACGTTGTCTACTGTTGAAAATTTCTTTGGGGTGACAGAAGTTTTGGATCAAGCTGATATTTATGTTTTCCTTTCGGGCTTTCACCCATGTCTTTGTAATCTTATGAAAAGATTGGATGACAAATAAAAATCACTACAGGCACTAGGAAGGTTCCAATGGTGGAAATCATTATTCCCGTTATTTCTTGTGGTGCCGTTCACTTGAATTTTGGATATGCTTAGATTTTGGGCTCTACCCTTGAAATGATACTGGGAAACATATCCCAAATTTTGAACTTGCCCCATCATTTAAAGCCAATATTCCATGAAAATATTATTTCCTATCCTAAAATTAAAATTTTGTTCATGTTAGAAATATTTCAACTAAATTTAAATAGAAATGCTTTGTCATTCATCATTTATGCTATTATTTTCTTAGAAAATTTATGTATTTTTGTCCATCTTTTGCAGGACATTGATTGACAGATTAGAATCTACACTAGACCCCATCCACTTGCACGGAATGCTCAGAGAAGATATATATATATATATATATATATATATATATATATATATATATATATATATATATATATATATATATATATATATATATATATTATTTTTTACTCTTTTTACCCTATGTGTGTGTATTATTTTATCTCTTTTACTTTTTACCTTACCCAGCAGCACCCGCACTCGAACGGCCGGTCGTAACTTGTCAATTTCATGCAGAAGAAAAAGCTCTTGAAAAACGATATACCACCCTCCATACCCATCCACGTGTACTTTGTGGGCCAAAATTTGGATTTCCAAGAATGGGAAGCGCTTCGAAGAATCCCAAGTCAAGATAGACCGGACTATTCAAAAGATTCGAAGTTGGCTCGCCCTTATCGCGTGCTTGTATCCGCTCCCACCTAGTAGAGATCAAATCGGCCTGAAGGTAGTCAGAGACTTAGGCTTCTCTCCAATCTCCGGCACCACTTCGACAATCTCTATCGTTAAGTGGAGAAGGCCTAAGGAGGGCTGGATGAAGTTGAACGTGGATGGATCTTTCAGGGGAAACCCGGTTTCATCGGGTAGAAGGGGAGTTTGTAGAAATGATAGGGTCGAACTTATTTTTGCCTTCTCCAATGGCTATGGTATCGGATCTAACTTCCAAGCTGAAGCCAAAGCAGTGGTTGATGGCCTCACTCTCTGCTAGGAGAAAGGCTTCACTAGGGTCAAAGTGGAAAGCAACTCAGTAGCGGAGGTGGATCTATTCTCCACAGAAGGGAGAGCCCTGTGGAACATTTTCTATTAGAAGAATCAATTTGACTATATTCGAGCCAGAGTCGGCATCTCGATGAAGCACATTTCGAGAGAGGCTAACAAAGTGGCAGACAGACTGGCCCATTGAGGCGATGACACTCAGTTGAACAATATCTTCTCTATTGTCTCCGATCTTCCCCTTCTCTCTCGAGGGGAGCTGGTTCTTGATAGGACAAGCCTAGGTGTGGTGAGATTAAACTAGTTTCCTTTGTATTCAGTTGTGAGGTGGTTGTTAAGGTAGGTTGGCCCTTTCTCCTTTTGTTGTGAGGGGTCAACCCGAATGTGTATTTGTCTGTATATTTTCCCCAAATATGGAATAGAATCATCATTTTAAAAATAAAAGTTGGGACATCTAAGAGGTGGTGATGCCCAAGTTCTTTTTGTCACTTCTAGTTCTCCCCTTTTTGTAATAAGATTTATATATATAAAGAATGATTAAGGTTTCAAGCGTGTACACAATATGGTGTTCCGCCACCCTATGGACTTCGATAAACCCTATTATGTAGGAAGTCCATTGATCCGCCTCACACATACATATTTGTATGATCTAATCATTTTACAGTGTAGGTCATCCATTATAAATTAAAATCCCATGATAATTAATTAATGGACCATCAGATCTCAGTCATCAAATCATTATCAAGTGTGATTAAAAGAGTTGTAATGGTTAAAATAAAACTTTAACAGTTAAAAACATTTTAAAAGTTGATTAAAACCTTCTAAGTGATGGATTTTATGGTAAAACTACTTGATGAGTCCTTGATTTAATAAGATCTAGCCTTAAGGAAGTCCCATATATGGTAAATTCAATGGATCCCTAATTGGCCCGTGCAAGAATTAATGAACTCTAATTGATGTATCTAATATTGTCACTTTTAGTTTCCTCTAAGAAAATCTCATAAAATGAGCTAAAGTTGTCCAGTCAAGATCTAAGATTCCTTTTAAACCATCGGTTTAAGGATTAATCAACTTATGTGCAACATCAAGTCTCTAATCACATAATCATAGTCTAAACTAACGGGCCATTAACAATTGGCTTATTCTTCGATCTACCAATATAAGTGTCTAAAAGTGTTGTTTTTTTTTTTTTTTTTTTTTTTTTTTTTTTTTTTTAATATTCAGGGCATATTCACACTCCTATATAAGATAAGGACTAAAGGCACAACTGAAACTAAGTTGGTTCGGAGACTTTCCATCTTGACCCAAGTCAATTCCCTCATATAAGATGACCATATGTTTCCACCAATTATATCCACAAGTATATCCCAAACACCTGTATTAGTTATGCCTCATCAATGTATTAAAATTTATGAAACACAACTCTTCTCCATTAGTAACCACTGTGTCCAAGCTCAAGTTTCTAAAGACTAGGTGATGTAATATATACTCGCATAATTTATGATGTATATATGATTAAGACAACACTAAATTAATCTAGTGTATATAACATATATTTAACAAGACCCATGGTAATTAACATCAATGACTAAGATCGACTTTATCATTAGGGTATGTGCGGGTGTGAGGGTGCGTGCGTAAAGAAAAATTAAATAACAATGTTAGGTAGAGTATTCCATCACATGCGTTTCAACTGTGAATGGATTGGTGGGAATAAAATCCGTGCGATATCTTACAGCGAGTTTATCGATGACGCGTATTACGGTTTTCTATAATGATGGTTCATACAAAAACAACGGAAGCCGATTGGCTGGTGTACCACACACCACCGATCTGGGTACGTGAAGTGCGGGCTCCAAGTTGTACCAACGGTTCAAAGGAAATCAAAGTTACGTGACCCTGAAATTGTATTTATTATATCCATACCGTTCATCTGTTTTACAGGATCATTTTAGAGCATTACCTTAAGAAAGGATTCATATAAAAATTTTAAGTGGACCACATCATAAATAGCAGTGGGACAATGATTCTCACCATTAAAACAATCGTGGGGCTCATCATCAATTTATTCATAAGGTCACGGATACTGAATGAAAAGAAAAAACAAATATTATATTGATCAAAAACTACGGTTACTCCCCATAGACTTCAATGGTAGACGTTAAATCCCCACTGCTTTTTGCAGTGTGGTCCACTTGTCCATTACATCTGTCTTATTTATTTTTTCTCAAGCCTTAATACGGATTTTCCAAATGAAAGGACGGTTGGGATATAACGATGGCACATATAGCACAGCAGCCAGATCGGTGGCGTGTCGTACACCCGCCAATCTTTTAAAAAAACAATATAGCCCTGCGATGATTTTGCGGATCTTGCACTGATTTTCGGTGGCGCGGACGCGCGGGTACACCAGCCAATCTCGAATAATATTATTAATAAATAAATAAATAAACGTACAATGAATTATTTTTTTTAATGTTTTTTTTATGACGATGATCAGCAGGGGTCGCTGTCACCCAAAAGAAAATGCACGTTGGAACTTGGAACAACTGATTGCAAGGTAAAATGTTGCCCATGGGTTCCCCGTGGTACTCATGTATGCGTTTTATCCGTGGGAAACGGATCGGCTACTCCCTGCCACCAGCCTGGTGGCTGGTGGTCAGTGCTCCGTGGGCCCCTCCATGATGTATGTGTTTCATCCATTCTGTTTATATATTTTTACAGATCATTTTAGTGCTTCATCCCAAAAGTTAGAGGGATATAAATCTCATGTGGACCACACCATAGGAAAACAATAACGATTGGATATCAACCATTAAAATCCTCCTAAGGTCCACTGTATTGTTTATTTGACATTCAATCTGTTAATTAGGTCATACAGGCCAAATGAAGGGAAAAAATAAATATCAGCTTGGTCCAAAACTTTTATGCCCTCAAAAGGATTTTAATGGTCGACACTCATTCAACACTGTTTCCTGTAATGTAGTCGACTTGAGATTTTGATATACCTAATTTTTTGTCACATACCATAAAATGATCTGAAAAAATATATGGACCGCATGGATGAAACACATACATCATGGTAGGTCCCATGGAGCACCGACCACTAGCCATCGGCCGGTAGGAAGGGGAGTAGCCAATCCGTTCCATTATCCGTGGGCCATTCATCCATTTTGTCAGTTCAATTTAGACAATGAGCCCTAAAATAAGGCAGCTGAAAATCTTAAGTGAGCCACACCATAAGAAATAATGGTGATTAAACGTGCACCATTAAAAAAAAAATTCTTGGGAGCCACACAAGTCTTGGATCAAGCCGATCTTTGTGTTTTCCTATGTTTTTGACATAATCAACCGGTTGGTTGGGTGGCAAATAAACATTACATTGGGCCTAAGAAGCTCATGACAGTGTGGGCATTTAATCACACAATTGTTTTTTCTATAAATTACTTTTGAGCTCACATTCTAAAATAATAATCCAAAACGGATGGACAGCATGGATAAAATGCACACATTATTATAGGTCCACAAAGCACTTTCAGTTATGCTAATCTCCATCTTGACTAGCCTCCTGATTTATTCGACTGATTAGCTCCCAAGATTATACAGATGCATGAATGGAAAACATAAAAATCAACTTGATCCAAAACTTTTGTGGCCTTCGAGTAGTTATCAACATTAGGTGTTTAATTTCCACAATTTGATGTGGTGTGATTCACTTGAGTTTTTTATTTATTCGTGAGGCTCACATTGATGTATCTGTATAATTTATATTGCCCATCCTATTTGCTATGTTATTTTAGGGCTAGGGCCCAAATATCAGCCTGATCCAGAGCTCGTGTGAGCAACATAATAGAAGTTAATGGTGACAGTAGCACCCACTATTGAAACTTTTCGAGCTCACTGTGATATTTATTAGAAGTGACCATTGCGTAAGTCAGGACTTTTTGCACCCACAACGAGCTGGTCGACAAAGTGGATGAAACAGATCACCTCATCGTGGGCCTTAGGCTATGATATCAATGGTTAGCCTTTCATTTGATATTAATGGAAGTGAACACGTGACAACCACCACCCATATAATATGACAACCACCACTCATAAAACATAACAACCTTGACCATTGCCACGTTACAACCACAACCCATATAACATGACAATCACGACCTTAATCTGTAGTCGTTGATCCATTTTTGGTAGTGTAGGCAGTGAACAAATGACAATCTTAACTCTTAACACATCACAACTCCGACCCTTTACACATGACAACCATGACAACCCTGACCCATATAAATTGAAAACCTACCATTGAAAACCTTTTGGGAGCCATAATTTTTTTAAATATAACTCTTTTTTGGCCTATGAAGTTAAAATAAATTCTAAATCTAATGGACATATTGTCACTTGTTCACTGCCTACACTACAAAAAATGGATCAAAGGCTACAGATTAAAGTTGTGGTTGTAATATAGTAAAGATCGAGGTCATGGTTGTCATGTTATATGCGTCGTGGTTATAATGTTGTAAGGGTTGAGGTTGTCATGTATATAGGTTGTGGTTGTCATATTATATGGGTCGTGGTTGTCATGCTATATGGGTCGCGGTTGTCACATGTTCACTTTGCTATCAAATGAAATGCTAGCCATTAGTACTATAGCCTAAGGCCCATAATAGGGTGATTTGTTCCATCCACCTTGTCGGTCAGCTCGCTGTGGGCCCAAAAAGTCCTGACTTGGGCAGTGTCCAGTTCTAACAAGCATCACAGTGAGCTTAAAAAGTTTCAAAAGCGAGTGCCATTGTCACCATTATTTTCTATTATATGGCCCACATGAGCTCTGGATCAGGCTAATATTTGAGCCCTAGCTCTAAAATGACACCGCAAAAAGAATGGGCGGTATGAATTATACACATACATCAATGTGGGCCTTATAAGTTGGGCCTTGCCCATGCTAAAAAAGGCTTCAGTCCATGTCGTCATTGGATTGAAATAACACCTAACTTGTTCTGCACTCTAAGCTGTACAACTATGGTGCAAGGACGAGGACATTTTGGTTTGAAAATTTTTTCAAAGCTTGTCAAGAGGCTACCCTCGTAATATTTGGAAGGTTGAAGCCCTATAGGAAATTTGACCATACATCAAAGCCAGCGGTGTCAAAATCCCTAAAATCATCTTTCAAAAAAGATACGAAACAATAGGGACGGCTAAAATCGGAGCCCAGAGGTAGCAGTCCCCATCTCATTAAAAATTAAATAAATAAATTTTAAAAAAAAACCACGTGAAGATAAAAAGCTTTGCGCGGTGGGTCGGCCGAGACTATAAATAGCATGACAAACTCCATCCCAGCCAACGAAATCTTCCCTCACATATCCTCACATTCTCGCCCGTCCATTATCCAATCAGCCTCACATATCCTCACATTCTCGCCCGTCCACCATCCAATCAGATATGGGTTCCATCTCCAACCATTCAAACTCACCTGACACCTTCGAAGAAGATTGGAATTTCGCCATGCAACTGTCCAATGCTTCTGTCCTCCCAATGGTTATCAAAGCTCTCATCGAACTCGAGGTGTTTGAGATCATGTCCAAATGTGGGCCAGGGGCTCACCTCTCCGCTTCTGAGATTGCCTCTCACCTCCCTACATCCAACCAACAAGCCGCAGCTGCCACCCTCGATCGTGTCCTA
Organism: Magnolia officinalis; assembly: GCA_021015155.1. NCBI lineage: Eukaryota > Viridiplantae > Streptophyta > Magnoliopsida > Magnoliales > Magnoliaceae > Magnolia > Magnolia officinalis. The sequence goes on along the minus strand of JAJHSJ010000011.1, from coordinate 1,516,859 downwards.
CGCCTCCTTGCTAGCTTCTCTGTTCTTACATGCACTTCTCGAACTCGGGCCGACGGGTGCGTGGAAAGGGTCTATGGTTTGGCATCCGTATGCAAGTTGCTCGTTAAAAATCAAGATGGTGCGTCCCTTGCAACCATGACCCTTTTGACACAAGATCGAGTCATTCTCGATATGTGGTAAGCAGCTGATAAATGCTTGGTGTGTCTTTAAAACAAATGGCTCCCAATACCACAGATAGATAGACCTCTCGTAACCATTTTTCATGCAACCAACCGATCAGGTGGGCCACCCTCGTGATGCTTATTACAAATCTACTTCGTCCATCTGTCAAACCATCTCATTTTATGTCCAAGGACAAAAACTGTGGGAGATCCAAAGTTCAAGTGGGTCCCATGATCGTAGGAAAAAGTGGGACAAAAGTTGGCATGCGCGCGGTTTGGCTAAGCCAGGTGGCTAGTGGTCGGTGCTCTTTGAGGCCCACCATGATGTATATGTTTTATGTACATTTTTTTCCAGTAATTTTAGAGCTTGAGCCCAAAAATGAGGCAGATCTAAATCTCACGTAGACCACACCCCGGAAAAATAGTAGTGATTGAATATCCACCGTTAAAAACCTCCTGGGGGCCATATAATTTTTATTTTGACATACAAGCTTTTGATTAGGTCAGACCTTTTGTCCATACCCTTTTGTCATTGGCCCCGGGGATTTAGGGTTGCATGTGCTCACTTCCATATGAAATAGAGATTTTCTTTTTCTTTCTTTTTTTCAAAAAAGCTCGTAAAGACCTGGATGAAGGTTAAAAAAAAACACGAATATCATCTTGATCCAAAACTTTTGTGGCCCCCGAGAAGTTTTTAACGGTGGGTGTTTAATCAGCACTGTTTCCTATGATGTGGTCTACTTGAGATTTAGATATACCTCATTTTTGGACTCATTCTATAAAATGATATAGAAGAATGGATGAACGGCATAGATGAAACACATACATCATGATGGGCACACAGAGCACCAACTATTAGCCATTGGCTTGTGGCTGGGTCACTTGCCAATCCGCGTCCCAAAAGTTGAGGGAGATCCAAAGTTCAGGTGGATCCCACAGTAGGAAAAAGTGGGACGGCCAATGCCTACTACTGAAAGCTTCTGAGATCCAACGTCATGTTTACATGCCATCAAAACCGTTGATGAGGCTTACCAAACCAGGTAAGTCATTGACACTGGTATGAGCTTAAAACTAAGAAATAATAGCATGATCAAAAATTTCTGTTGTGATACAGCTGAGTTTAGAATCTGCATGATTTTCAGGCCCACTCCATAAAATCATCTGAAAAAACTAGTGGATCGATTGGATTTGTCTTGAGCAACACAGTGGGCTACACCATCTTGGTATGACTTTAAAACAGTCTTCTACGGTGAGCATTCACTTCCAAGGTGGCCCGTGAGTATTGGATCGGCCTCATTTTTCAGTCCACACCCTGGAAAATTTTGGTGGATGGGATGATTTCTAAGAACATTACAATGGGCCACCAATGATATATATTGCACACTCTCACTGTTTTCTTTCTCTATGGCCTACCTGAGCTTTAGATCTGCCTATTTTTTGTCCATTAAAAATGATTCACAGAAAGTGATTGATGGGTCACAAATATTAAGGACTCCTTACTGTTTGAACAGTGGGTGTTTAATAAGCACTGTTTCCAGCCTTGCGGCTCACTTTAGCTTTAGATTTACATCATCTTGCACCTACGCATTAAAATTATTTGAAGAAATTAGTGTAGTTGGTGATTTATCTTAAACATCACAGCTGCCCACATAGCTGGCATGCATAGGCTAGTTGGAGACCGGTTGCTGCATTTACCCGTGGCACGACACCGTGGGCCCTATGTGATTTATTTGTTTTATCCATGCCTTTCAGCCGTTTTGCCAGCTCAACTTAGAGCATTAACTAAAAAATGAGGAAGATCCAAAGTCACCATGCCATAGGAAACCATGGGGGATAATGGAACCAACCGTTGAAACCTAAATCAAGGCCTGCATTGATGTTTATTTGCCATCCAACCTGTTCATAAGGTCACATAGACAAGGTCACATGGACAAAACACAAATATCAGCTTGATCCAAAACCTCTGGGCCCCAACAAGTTTTCAACCCTATCCATCCAATCCCCGCAGTTTCGTATGGTGTGGTCGACTGTAATGCCTTTGTGATATTCACTCCATCCATTTGATTCGTGAGCTAATGAACGTGGGGAGCCAAAAAAAAAAAATCATATCCAATGCTTTGGTGGGCCATCGCACAGGTAACAATGAACGATGAGATTTCCAAAGGCATGCATTACATCCCATTATTTTCTGTCATGTGGCTCACCTAAGTTTTACATGTGGCTAATGTTTTGGCCTCATGTCCTTCCATGGACGGTCCAAAAGGATGGACCGAGTGGATGTTATATGGACACTATACTGTGCCCCACAAAACGCATCCTGCCATTATAATGTAAATAAGTTCCATGCAAACAGGAAGATTCTTTTCCATTATTTTCGCGGAAATCATTGTCTCAATGTGGCATGGGTTAAGACATTGAGAAGAGACAAATAAGTCAGTTTGCCCCTTAACATTCAAACGTGGTAATAGTCCATTAGCTCACCTGACTGAAGGTCCATGTGTTAAAATAATGGGCAGTTATGTAAAAATAATTTTTAAAAAAGAGGTTTTTGGTCCATACCTCAAAAGGTTTTTTAATCATAGTTACACATTATCAGGCCTCAATATTGTTTTACTAAGGTTAGCATGGGGTCTTTTTGGTGTTTCAAATGACCAGGCACCACTTGAAAGATGCTGTTCTTGAAGGGGAGCTACCATTCATCAAAGCCCATGGGAAGTCCTCATATGAGTACGTCTCCACAGAGCTGAAATTCGGCAAGCTCTTTAATAAGGCAATGTGGGACCACTCCACCATTGTCTTGACAAGAATCTTAGAGACGTACAAAGGGTTTGAAGGAATCAAGGACTTGATCGACGTTGGAGGTGGGACGGGAGCCTCGCTTAACCTGATTATCTCTAAGTACCCTCATATCAAGGGAATCAATTTCGATTTGCCAGAAGTCCTCGCCACTGCACCTAACTACCCAGGTATATTTTAGAATATAATTTTTATATGTAGCAAGGCATCTCAGATTAATCATGAGTCCAGTTTGGACTTGCCCGAGTAAGGGATTGACACAGGGATGAATCGTGATGAGGTTGAGCACCGTCTTCCTTAGGGAATAATTACTCCGAATCCATGGAGCTTCTTTGGACTCCTCAGAGAAATTTCTCAAATCTTTGAGGAGAGATAGAAAATAGAAATAAATTCTAATAAAATCCAAAATAAACCGATTGATAATAAAATATTTACAAACCCTTAAATAGTGATATAAACTCTAGGAAGAAGTTTCAAATCAAACTCCCTAAATCCGTGACTTACTATAAATGGTAAACTTATAGACGGTCATGATTTCCACTAGACCTCATGGTTTTCAGACAAAAATAGTAAGTGTCCTATTTGGCCTAACCACTTTGTTCTCCTAATTTTTCTAAGCACTTCTCATGGTGGACACAACTCCTTAAACTAATGGATCAAAACTTATATTCCAATTAAAACTTACTATAAAAAAATGAAAATAAAAGGATTTTCAACCGTCGATCTGATGGAATCTCGTGAATTCGGCATAGGCAACCCAACATAATGGGTTGGTTGGTTAAAGTAGCTTCTCCTACCCAAAATTATATATGGTACATTGAATAACTCATTCCAGTTTGTAAGATATGCCTATTTTAAGGTTCTGACAGTCTGGATCACTTCCACCTACGATCGGGCCTTCTGTGGCCATCTTGGACATGAAAATGTCCGCGACCCACACTACATCAGGGATGAATCGACTTAACTTGCCAGTGTAAAGGGTGACTCGGGGACTTGTGGTATTGAACTGAATCGGATTTGACTGGGTCTGAATCGACTTGGACGAGTCTCACCAGACATTCAAGTCTTCAAATATAACTGATTGCACTCTCATGTCTTCAACATGAGTAGTGTTTTACAACTTGCGATGTGTGTATGACGTCCAACCAGTTCAAAAGGTTGGTACTGCCATAACAATCACCTAACACAAAACTCTGATCAGTTTCATGAGTTGGATGGGAATAATGCAGAAAAAGAGGTTAAAAACTACCAAAAAATTATTAACAATAGGAAGTACAAGGACCTGTTTGGTAGATGCATCTCATTTTAGTTAATAGTAATTACGTATTATAGATCTCCATCTCTGATATGTAATGACTGATAATGTGAACTCATTATGTTTGAGAATCAAGATCTCTAATACATAATGCTGTTGCCTAAAATGAGAGTGAACATTTTTAGGCATGTACCAAACGGGGTCTGAGTATTTCCAAATGGGAAGAGCCGGAGATGCAACCGTTCAAAATCAACAGGATCTCCTTAATTAATATATACCAAACGGACCCTTATATTCGCTTTTTGTTGGGATGGAAGTGAAAAGACAAGATTGACTTTTCATTACAGGTGTGGAGCATGTTGGAGGAGATATGTTTGCCATCGTTCCAAGCGCAGAAGCCATTTTAGTTAAGGTGAGCTGAGTTGATTTTTTTATTTTTTATTTTTTAACTGAAAACATGTATTGATACAATAGACACTGATGAAACTGTACAGACGACATACAATTTGGGCTAGCCTTCTGAGACAAAAAAAAAGGAGAAGGCAGCCTATCATAACCTATAATTTAACTGTGCAGAACAACGCTATGTTTCCCTAACCATTCCTAGGCCTGTTCGGTTAATTGCCATTCCCTGCATAATTTCAATTTTCTTTTTCCAGTAGTAGATGCTCCATGGAGTTGGACTTGCATTAGAGAATAACCCACTGCTGCTTCAGAGTCGCTTTCCCCTTGAATCCTGTGATATCTTTTATCCAGGCAGAGATTCATTCCGCCCACCAATGCCTTTACTTCCACCTGAAAGTTGGTTCTAAGAACAAAACCTTTCGAGAATGCAAAGATTTTTTTATTTTTATTTTTTTTAAACAGGTATATATATATAGGTTACTATGCGCTCGAGCTCACGATAAGCTCCCGTGAGGTCGAGCTGTGTGGGCCCCACCGTGATGCGTGTTGACCATCAACACCGTGCATTTGATGGGTCCCCTTTAAATTATGGGACATCCCAAAAAGCATCTGTATACGGAACTCAGGTGGGCCATACCATCTAAAATCATGTGAAGACATGCCAAAAACATATAAAAGCACTTTGTGGGGCCCAACTGAGTTTTTAATGCTGCTGAAACTTGGTCGGAACCCTCATCCAAGTGGGACACACATTATGGATGGGCTGGATTTGCAAACCACATCTCGGTGGGCCCAACAAACCTCCCATGAATGTTTTAATGGTGCACCGCCCCTCTCCACTTCTGTACTTCTGTATGTGGTGTGGCCCACACAAGTCACGGATTGTCTTGATTTTTGAGACCTAGGCCCACGATGGAATGGTGCATCTGACTGATGGGGTAGATGTTTGAAACACATCATGGCGGGGCCCACACAGCTCGACCTCATGGGACGTTCCCATCAGTTCGAGCGCATAGTACCTTTTCCCGCGCCAGGATCAACTGAAAAAACTTCTGGGCTGCCTATCATATTCACAAAAAGAACACACCTCCCTGACCGGAGGTCGCCTTCATCAAAGATGAGGTTGCCTTTATCATTGCGACAAACTCCCCCACTACTGGCCTTCTTCATTTGATAATTGAAAAGGGCAATATGCTATCTTGGTTCGAGTGGAGGCCCAGGTCTTGGAGGGCCTCTTGGCTTCTATGATCTCTGCTTGGCGGGAGAGGGGTACGTGGAAGCAAGGATGGAGAACCATCTACGGGTACGGGTACTGTTATGGCATAGAGATAATGGACCGCTAAGCTTCCCAGTTCCAAGCCTAGTCTACTATATACCATAGTTTTGAAACTCGCTAACTTGACTCAAAACTCAGGCGAGTGAAGCTGATTTGGTGAGGTTTCGAGGTAAGTATCTTGAGAAACTCGGTATTAATTAAGATTGATTTGGCCCGACTCGACGAGTGGGATCACTGACTCTGTCGACTCATGCTGACTTCAGCAAGTCACTCTGGGCCAATTTAGTTTCATCATTCCGCAAAATACAAGACATCTATCACAATGGAGAGAGAGAGAGAGAGAGAGAGAGAGAGAGGCAAAGGAAACTTGTACAACTTTTCATGAATGATAATTAATGGAAAATATTTTCCAACAAAATAAGTGAATTCCCAATTAGGTGAAGCTGTCATTTTCTTTTGTAAGTATTTTCTTTCACGATCTCATAGAAATGAATTCTGCTTGCAATGTGTTTGTAACAAATTTACTGAAGAGTTTGTATAACTATGAAGTGGATGTGTTTGTAACAAATTTACTAAAGAGTTTGTATGTTTGTATAACTATGAAGTGGATATTCATGGATTGGACGGATGAGCGGTGCATCCAAATTCTAAAGAACTGCTACAAAGCACTGCCTGACTCTGGAAAGGTGATCATTGTGGAAAATGTTCTTCCAGAAGAAATAAAGAACGATGTGGGTGTTCAGGGCAGCTTCCAGCTTGATGTGATCGAGACAGCCTGGAGCAAAGGGAAGATCAGGACTGTGAAGGAGTTCGAAGAATTGGCGAAGATAGCTGGTTTTGCTGGTTTCAGCCTTGCGAGTTTTGCATGTAACCATGGGGCCATGGAATGCTACAAGACTCTGTGATTTTTAGCTTGGTGGCCTACATATCTTTTCTTTTTTCCTTCCGTGTTCTATGTTTGCGCAGTTTCTGGCCGTCTCAGGTGTATGCTTTTTTAATTGAAAGAATAAAACTTCAAGAGTGGATGCACTATTTATGTATGTGACGCGGTTCTTTTTTGCATCATGACACAGGAATAAACAATTCTTCCGAAATGTAGCAATTTGATGTACATGTGCCAAAAATGGGTTGCACATGTGGACTGTTGAATATGAAGTGTTGGTCTTATTTTTTGAGTGGAGCCCTTATCCTCAACAGAGCTTTATTTGTAGGTTAAGTTCTATTTAGGTGTATTTGCAGACAGGATTAAACTACGACACCACATAATTTTAAAACTACGACACCATAGTTTTAAAACTTGCAGCTGGGGGTTCAAATTGTTGCAGGAAAAAGGTTTCCGCTAGCCTTACTAAGTGAACAGGAGATGTCTAAGTATTTCGCTTTTTTTTTTTTTTTTTTTTTTTTTTACACAACAATTTCTTCATTTCGAGAAAAATTGCTATACAACCAGTTTGACAATGCGGGCTACCCCCAGTAAGAAAAATCTGGTGGGCGCCTATCTTAAGGGACAGCCAAAAACGACCTACAATTTAAAAAAAAAAAAAAAAAAAAAAAAAAAAAAAAAAAAAAGAACTCCCTAGGGACCCATTGGATTTATCCTAATAGAACCCGGTCCTACTTTATCTAAGAAAATCAGCCCTCGAACCTACATTGGAAGGTCATTTACTTGGTTGAAAAAGCAAAAGGACTAGCTCTCACTCCCCTTGCGGGCCATCCCGTCTGCTGGCCTGTTGCCTTCCCTCTGAATAAGCTTGAATGAAAACGACCCTCTCTACTTCAACTTAACAATCTTGGAAACCCATGGTCTCCACTGCCAAGGAGTGGGCGACTTCCCAGATAGGAGATCAACTACAACCTTTGAATTGGATTCAACCTCAATCTGTTGAGAAAGCGAATAAAAAGTTCCCTTTATCCCCTCTGCAGATTCCACCTCCTCCTGACATACCCGGGTTGCCTCTAGCCGATCCATCTACATTTAACTTTACCCAATTTAACCGGCTTCGCCCATCCAACTATCTCTACCCGGTTCCTCTGGTGCTGAGGAGCCAATAACCCTAGCCCTTCCATAATCTGAACTCGGAGGGGGTTGTTCTTCATCTTGCCAACGAACAACATCTTAATCCACCATTTGATTCAGGCAATGGAAGTATTTTGCATCTCTTGTATACAGATGACACCATTCTATGCATCAATAATGCAAGGATGGGCGTGATGAAGTCGAGTACCATCTTCCTTAAGGGATAATTACTCTGAATCTACGGAGCCTCTCTAGACTCCTCACGGAGATTCCTCCAATTCACGAGGAGAGATATAAAGTAGAAATAAAATCTAATAAAATCCAAAATAAATTGATTGATAAAAAAAAAAAAAGAATTTACAATCCCTTAAATAGTGATATGAACCATAGGAAGAAGTTTCGGAATCAAAATATAACTCAAACTCCCTAAAATCGTGACTTAGTATAAATAGTAAACTTACTATTTATAGACGGTCATGATTTCCACTCGACCTCATGGTTTTCAGCCAAAAATAGTAAGTGTCCTATTTGGACTAACCACTTTGTTCTCCTAATTTTTCTAAGCATTTTTCATGTTGGACACAACTCCTAAAACTCAATGGATCAAAAGTTATGATGGAACTAAAACTTACTGTAACTAATAAAAACATAAATAAAATGAACGATATGATGGAATTTCACAAATTCGGCATGGGCAACCCAGCATAGCAGGGTTGGTTGGCTAAAGTAGCTTCTCCTACCCAAAATTATATATGGTACATCAAATAACTCAATTTGGTTTGCAAGATATGCTTGTTTTATGGTTCTAACGGTCTGGAATACTTCCGCCTCCGAACGGGCCTCCTCTGGTCCATCCTAGATATCAAAGTGTCCGCGACCCTCTCTACATAAGTCAACGAGAGCATCATCTCGCTGAGAGATGTTACTGACTTCCTTGATTGGTATCAAATTGTCTCAGGCTAGAAGATCAACAAGTCAAAGAGTGGATGGTTCGCTTGGGGGAAGCTTGTTGCTGCTCGTAACAGATCTTTGAGAACCAGTTGGGCATCTCTAGATCAGTCACTTAGTTTTCTTATCTGCTGTCCTCTTTCAACCACTGTTTGAACGTGTTTCTAGCAGGATTACAGGTTGGAAATCCCTATTGCCGACCTAGGCGGGCAAGGTTCTGTTGATCAATCATGTATTGGGCAGCATGCCTATTCACGTTATGGCGACAACAGCCATCCCGACTAGGTTTTTTCAATATTTAGAAAGAGAATTCTGAAACTTCTGGGATGGGACAAGGGAAGAAAGAAGATGCATTAGGTAAGCTGGAAGAGGATTGCAGTCCCAAAATGGGAGGGCGGGCTTGGCGTCAAGAAGCTCAAGGACGCCCTTCGCAGTCTCAGATTGATGCTTGCATGGGTTATCCACTTCTCACAAGTGGGAAGGACACGTTGAGGTTGAGCACCGTCTTCCTCTGGGGATAACTACTACTCTGAATTCACGAAGCTTCTCAGGACTCCTCACAGAGATACTCGAATTTAGGTGGAAAATAAGAAAATAGAAATAATATTCTAAAATTCGAAATAAATTCCTTGATACTCAAAAATGAGTTTACAACCTTTAAATAATGGTTCATGAAGCTTCGAATTAAACTACAAATAAAACTCCCTAAAATCGTGACTTACTATAAATAGTAAACTTACTATATATAGACGGTCATGATTTCTACTAGACATCATGGTTTTCGCCCAAAAATAGTGTCATATTTGGCTTAATCATGTTGTTCTCCTAAATTTTCTAAGCACTTTTCATGTTGGACACAACTCCTAAAGCTCAATGGATGGAGAGTTACAATCAAACTAAAACTTAATAAAAATGGTAAAAACAAAAATAAACTGGAATTTCGACCGTTGATCTAATGGAATCTCACGAATCCGGCATGGGCAACCCGGCATATTGGGTTGGGTGGCTAAAGTAGCATCTCCTACCCAAAATCATATATGGCACGTCCAATAACTCATTCCAGTTTACGAGATATGTCCTTTTTAAGTTTCTGATGCTCCGGATGACTTACGCCTCTGATCGAGCCTTCTCTGTTCCATCTTGGCCATGAAATTATCCATGGCCTGCTCTACATCAACAAGGAGAAGCCTTTGATCATCTTTCATGAAGAGCAAGTACCCTGAAGACTTAGATGGAAGCGTAGTGCACCGTTCTCACATCGTGAAATTGCCACTGTGGAAAGAGATATGCGATCAATTCCCATTGCTTGAAGACCACGTGTGGCTATCCGTGGGTAAGGGAGATCAGTGCAATGTGTGGTCCTCTAACTAGACAGGACTCGACACTCTTAGTTTGTTTTGCCCATCTTAGATTCCATCTTAGATTTCAGAAGATTTTCAATCGCTCAAGGCTAGTGATACCTTAAATTCTAAGGGGCTAATTCAAAATTCCCTAGTCACCCCTCCTTCCCTTTCACGTGCTGGACCATATAAAAAGAGCAAGCTATCGCCTGTTGAATTTGGAGGACAGATACGTCTGGTCAACAGAAACCTCTGGAAATTTCACTATAAAATCAGCTTGGGAAATCTGTAGAGCAATGGGTCTAGGAAGAGTTGGGCCAAATGGGTTTGGCATGCCAAATTGCCTCCCAAGATAGGGATTCTTGCCTGAAAATTTTTCTCTGACATATTCCAGTGGATGAAAGAATTCAGTCCAAAGGTGTCTTGCTAGTCTTGAGGTGGAATTATTGTGGCATTGAGCACATCCCTAGTATAGAATCGATCGACCACGTCTTTGCTAAAGGTGAGTTGGTGACTAATGTGTGGAAATTTTTTTAATTTTTTTTTGTGGGTGAGACCAAAATTAGGAACCTTAGTGTCTGTTGTGTATAATGAAGACCGTAAAAACAAAACTTAGGGATTCCCTATTTGTTGATAAGTCAAACCAAAAAATTAGAAACTAAGTTAGAATGTTCCCTTCACTTTGATTTGAATATATTTCAGGTTGAGATGGGTTAGATGAACTAAATTTAAAATTTTTAATCTATTTAGTCCACAAAGTCCGATTGGACAGCAATGAGCAAAAAAAATCACACATCTTGTAAAACTCATAACTTTAAAAATATAACTTCGATTGATGTGATTCAGAATTGAAGAAAGACAAGTCTAAATTAAAATTAAAATGATTAAAGAATTTGAATATGATAGTAACTATACTGATTCAAGGAGTTAGTACAGTCTAGTAAGAATTTGTCGATTTCTAGGAAGATCTAACTATAGGAATTTTAAATTTTTTGTGGTTCACGGATCTGGATGAAATTGTATAATAATATTATATACTTATATAGCTATGCTTAGAAAAATTTTGGTCTAGAAATAGAAAACTTAAGCTTATAAAATGGTCTCTAAAACAATAACCAGTGACAATTATAATCTAGTATGCTCATTTTATATTTTGTCGATGTGATCAACCAAATTCTTTCCTAGAATTTTATTTAGAATTAAAGCATTATAAGTATATTTTATGATAATCACTGGGACATGAAGGTTTTTTTTTTTTTTTTTTTTTTAAAAAAAACTTTTATAGGAAATCATGACCCCTAAGAAGACACGCAGCATTTGCGACATAGTGCATTCTACTAGAGCTACCCTTCCTCGTGAACCAATAGTGGACACTACTAATTTAGCGGAAGGTGAATTAATTGATAGAGAGCAGGATGAGAATGTAGTTGAGGAGGATGAGGTTGAAGAAGGACTGCAGAATCATGTACCTCCCCCTCCTATAACATATCAAGGTGGGGTTGGACCAAGCACCCAATTGCCTTTGTCTCCATCTATAATGCATGCAAATTTTGTTGGACCAAGCATACATAGCTTTACGATGCTGCATTTGGATTAGTAAATCAAATAGTTGCCATGATGAAATAGCAACAAGAGTAGTTTGCAGTTCAATGGAACATGTTGGCCAATCTAAGCCAGGCACCTCAAGCTCATAGCCAAGCAACGCCAGTTAAGGTTGAGCCGACACATGAAGTGGACTTGCTTGGGAAGTTCGCAAAACTTCAGCCTCCAGTGTTAAAGGTGCCAATAATCCTACGGGAGCAGAAAATTGGTTAAAGTAGGTTAAGAAAATATTAGAAACCATGATTTGTCTAGATAATCAAAGATGCGGTTAGCAAATTTCATTATACAAGACAAAGATAATGTTTGGTAGAGCTTAACCAAACGAATGGCTGCGACTTGGCATGTATGGACTTTGGAAGGAATTTTAGGACAAGTTCGATGAGAAGTATTTCCCAAGAGTTTATCGTAATCAGAAGATGGCTGAATTTTTAAAATTGGAGCAGGGCTAGATGTTAGTGGTCAAGTATGAAGTAAAGTTCATTGAATTATAAAGATATGTACCGAAGATTATGGAGGACGAAGAATACAAAATTATGAAGTTTGATAAGGGTCTTTGTCAGAATATTGTTGGAAGCCTTGCACAAAACCTTAGAATCTAGCCTTCAAAATAAACTAGAATTATGGGATAATAAAGCAATGAAATAAATCAAAGCATAAACCACACCACACAAGAGATTTTTACGTGGAAAACCCTCAAAGAGGTAAAAACCACGGGACCTCGTTCAGATCAACAATCCACTATGATGTAGAATGTTACAACTGATCACAAGCACACACCACTTGATCAAACCTTCTTCACTCACGCAGGAGTGGATAAACAATAAGAGAATAAAAAACGAAGAGATCTCACCAATTATGAGGACGTAGAAGCGCTGAGACGTCGACTCCCTTCCACAAGCTTCCTCTCTATCTCTCTCTTTTTTTCTCTCTCTCACCTTTGATAACCCTAAACCCTTTAGCAAACCATTGCAAAGCTTTAGGAAACCCTCTTGCATTACCTAGAAAGCTCTAGGTACCTCCTATTTATAGTTTAGGAAACTCTCTTTCGCACCCTTGCGAAAGTCGGCTCAAAATTCCGCATCCCACACAAAATCGGACTCAAAACTGCGTAACCTTGACTGGTCGAGTAGTGTCCTTGACCGATTGAGTACCTCCCTCGATTGTTCGAGCACCACGAGAAAAAATAACCCAAAGTCGCTGGACTTTGAGTCGAGTTAGTGCTCGACTGGTCGAGCACCACCCTCGACCGGTCGAGTAAGGCTCACGATCGGTCGAGCCTGGGAGGAAATCCCATCAAAACTCTCCCTTTCTGACCCAGGAGGGATTCACCTCCTTCAAGCTAGCCAAGTTTCTACAAACCTCAAACTTACCCTTGAGCAAAGCCTTAGTCATCATGTCTGATCCATTATCGTCCGTGTAGACTTTCTTAAGTTGTAACACCTTCTGTTCCAAAGTATCCCTGATACAGTGATACCGAATCTCTATGTGCTTTGACTTGGAATGCTGACTTGGATTCTTGCTCAAGTGTATAGCACTTTGACTATCACAATAGACCACGTGCTCCTCCTGATTCAGGCTAAGTTTCTTTAGGAACCATTTCCTCCAAAACATCTCTTTACATGCTTCTATGACTGCAATGTACTAGGCCTCTGTCGTCGATAATGCTACGACCTTCTGTAGCTTACTCTGCCAAGAGACCGCTCCCCTTGCAAACATGAACATGAACCCCGATGTAGACTTTCTGGAGTCTATGTCGCATGCCATATTTGCATCTGTGTAGCCCTCTAATACGTACAGGTTTTTCGTCACCATAGCATAGGCTCAATCTGGATGAGCCTCTTAGATACCATAGTATCCATTTCACCACTGTCCAATGCTCTTTGCCAGGATTGACAAGATACCAGCTGACAACACCAACCGCATATGCTATGTCTGGGCGTGTACACACCATAACATACATCAAACTTCCTACAGCTGACGCGTAGGGTATCTTTTGTATCTCTTCCACCTCTGCCTTTGTCTTGGGACACTTCATGTCGCTCAATCTAAAGTGACCATCCAGTGAAGTACTGACCGGCTTCGCTGCATTCATATTGAACCGCTCTAGGACTTTCTTAATATAAAGCTCTTGTGACAGCCAAAGCTTCCCGCTGCTTCTGTCACGGGTTGTCTCCATTCCTAAGATCTGTTTAGCCAGGACCAAGTCTTTCATCGCAAATGACTTGCCCAACTCCTGTTTCAGCTTGTCGATCTTCTTAATGTCTTTTCCTATGATGATCATGTCATCAACGTATAACAGCAGAACTAAGAAATCACCATCTAAGAACTTGCACGTGAACACACAGTAGTCCAACTCCGTTCTGTCATACCCATGCTTTAACATAAACGAGTCGAACTTCTTGTACCATTGCCGTGGAGCTTGTTTCAGCCCATACAAGCTCTTCCTCAGCCTACACATCATATGCTCTTTGCCCTTGACTTTGAACCTCTCTGGTTAGTGCATGTAGATCTCTTCTTCCAAGTCACCATGGAGGAAGGCAGTTTTAACATCTAACTGCTCTATCTTCAGATCCATACTAGCCGCCAACCCAAGCAACACCCGTATATATGGATGTCATCTTCACCACTGGTGAGAATATCTCCTCGAAGTCTATGCCTTTCCTCTGACCAAACCCTTTCACCACAAGTCCGGCCTTGAACCTCGTCTGTGAATTCTTTTGCTCAACCTTCTTTCTGAACAATCACTTGTTGCTCAATGCTTTCTTGCCCTTAGGCAATTTCACCATATCATAGGTGTGGTTCTTATGCAAGAATTCCATCTCCTCTTGCATAGCTTTCAACCACTCCCCTTTATGCTCGTCGGTTAGGGTCTCGAAATAATCTTTTGACTCTTCCCCATCAGTCAACATAATGTACTCATGCGGTGAGTACCTCTTGGACGGTTGTCTGTCCTTAGATGACCTCCTCACCTGTGGTTCAACAAGTAGATCAAGTGAGGGCTGATCCCCCAGTCCATCTTTTGTATAAACTCCCTCGTCCTCTAAACCTTTCTATACTCCCTCGTCATCAGGCACCACGGGAGGAATAACCAGATCCATGTCCTCTAGCTCACCTGAACTAGGCTGGTTCTTCTCTGGCTTACCAATATCTTCTATACACTGATCTTCAAAGAAAACCACATCTCTGCTCCTGACGAGGTTTTTCTTGGTTGGATCCCACAATCTATAACCGAACTTTTTATCACCGTACCCCAAGAACACACACTGCCTAATCTTCATATCGAGCTTGGACCCCTTGTTCTTTGGTACGTGAACGGATGTCCTGCATCTAAACACCTTGAGATGACTGTACGATGGATCCTGTCCAGTCCATACCTTTTCAGGTACTTCTCCATTCAACAGGGCTGATGAAGACCTGTTTATCAGATACACTTCTTTGTGCATTGCTTCTCCCAGAACGTCTTAGCCAATTTCGTATGGGATAACATACATTTGATTCTCTCTACAATGGTGCGATTCATTCGCTCAACTACACCATTATGCTAGGCTTGGAAACCATCTGTTCATGCTGTATACCCAGGAACTTACAATACTCATGAAAGTCGCCAATGTATTCACCACCATTGTCAGTGCGGATGCACTTCAATGATCTACCTGTCTCTCTCTTAACCATAGCATGAAACAATTTAAACACACTAAAGACCTTGTCATTGGATTTCAAAGCATAAACCCAGACCCTCTTAGATGCATTATCTATAAAAGTGACAAAATACAATGCCCCACCTAAGGTTTTTGTCCTCATAGGACCACAAACATCAGAATAAACCAAATCTAATGCATGTACTTTATTAACATGAGAAGCAGTTTTAATAAATAAAACTCTATGCTGTTTCCCTGATAAACAATCAATACAGATTTTGAGAGGTATACCTGTCACGTCTAGAAGGAGCCGCTTCCTCGCTAGTAGTTGAAGCCCTTTTTCACTCATGTGGCCTAGACGCTTGTGCCACATGTCAATAGCTGAATCTTCTGATGTGTTCAACTAACCCTTGCACACACTGACACTTGCCTTGTAAAGGGTACAACACTTATTTCCTTTGGCTGTAATCAACGAACCCTTGATGAACTTCAAGCGCCCACCAGCAAATCAGCTTTCATAGTCATCATCATCTAACCTTCCCGTCGACATCAAGTTGAGGCGAAGGTCTGAGATATGCTTCACATCCCTGAGAACCAATGTGCAGCCCACATCGGTCTTCACACAAATATCACCGACCCCTACTATCTTCGATATGCCAGAATTTTCCATCTTCACAGTCTCATAGTCACCTGACTTATAACTTGTGAAGAAATCCTTGCGTGGAGTCGCATGAAACAAGGCTCCCGAGTCAATCACCCAGTCGGTGTCCCGACTCGTAGCCGTGAGACATACATCGTGATCTACTGAAAGAATAACTATAACGTCACCATCTGAAGTGACCGCAGTGGATTCTGATTCATCTTCCTTCTCCTTTCCTTTTTCTTTCTTGTCATTCTTAGTCTTACGACATTCATGCTTATAGTGACCCTTCTGCCACAATTCCAGCATTCAACATCCTTCCTGGTACTCGACTTGCCTCTTGATTTATCTCGGGCCTTCCCACCCTTCCTGTTCTTTCATATCCCCCGTTCCTGTGTCACAAGGGTCTCTTGCTAAGTAGACCCCTGAGACTTCCTTCTTGTTTCCTCATTGAAGAGACAACTAGTTACCTATTCCATGAATATCGTTCTGTCTGACGCGGAGTTACTTAGAGACACCACCAATGTCTCCCAACTATCAAGCAACGAACTAAGCAATAGCAAAGCCTATAATTCATCATCCAGGACCATCTTCATAGCGGAGAGCTAATTCACTATATTGTTGACCTCATTCATGTGCTCGGCCACAGAACCACAATCTTTGAACTTGAGATTCACAAGTCGTCTTAACAGGAAGATTTTATTACCGGTTGTCTTCCTCTCATACAGCCCTTCCAATTTCAGCAATAGGCTAGCGGCTGAGGTCTCCGTAAACACATGGTGGAACACAGAATCATCCAGTCATTGTCTAATAAACCCCACCACCTTCCGGTCTAACTTCTTCCAATCATCATCAGACGTATCCTTGGATTTTGCTCATATGCCTAAAATTGGAGAATATAAGTCCTTGCAATAAAGCAAGTCTTCCATCTTAGCCTTCCATATGGTCCAGTTAAAACCATTGAGGTTGATCATCCTTGATGAACCACCTTCCATAATTCAAAACCGATCCTACTTCGTTCAATGAACTTAGCTCTGATACCACTTTGTTGGGGGCCTTGCACAAAACCTTGGGATCTAGCCCCCCAAAACAAACTAGAAATATGGGATAATACATTAAAGCATAAACCACACCACACAAGAGATTTTTACGTGGAAAACCCTCAAAGAGGTAAAAACCACTGGACCTCATCCAGATCAACAATCCACTATGAAGTAGAACATTACAACCGATCACAAGCACACACCGTTTAGATCAAACCTTCTTCACTCACGCGGGAGTGGATAAATAATAAGAGAATAAAAAACGGAGAGATCTCACCAATTACGAGAATGTAGAAGCGCTGAGACATCGACTCCCTCTCTCTTTTCTCTCTCTCTCTCTTTCTCTCACCTTTGATAACCCTAAACCCTTTAACAAACCCTTGCAAAGCTTTAGGAAACCCTCTTGCATTACCTAGAAAGCCCTAGGTACCTCCTATTTATAGTTTAGAAAACTCTCTTTCGCACCCTTGTGAAAGCCACCTCAAAATTCCGCATCCCACACAAAATCGGACTCAAAACTGCGTAACCTCGACCGGTCGAGCGGCCCACTCGACCAGTCGAGTACCTCCCTCGACTGGTCAAGCACCACGGGAAAAAATAACCCAAAGTCGCTAGACTTTGAGTCAAGTCAGGGCTCGACTGGTCGAGCACCACCCTCAACAACCAGTCGAGCCTGGGAGGAAATCCCATCAAATATTATGACCAGATTCTATTGCGATAACATCGAAAAGTATTCTAAAATTGTTAACAAAACTCTTTATGCTGAGATAGATAATGAACGGTACTTAAAGTCTCGAGCACAGATGATAGATATGAGAAGCCAAATCAGGGTTGCACCCCTCAACAATAGCATTACAGAAGAAGTAATGAACTAATGTTCGGATTTTAGTCCTTATCAGTCAGGATCAGTTCTTCCCCATGGGCACAAAATTGGAACAATTCATGTGATGCGGCACCCCCATGAAGCCTTTAAGGCCCAACTTTTCAGCCTGATCCAAAACTTTGATGATTCATAGCAAAGAGAGGGAAATCAAGGGAGGAAACTGTTTCCCTCTGCCATGGCCCACAAGAATTTTGGATCATGGTAAAAGTTGGACTCTAAAGGTTTCATGGGATGATGCATCATGTGGACCATTTGGATTTTGTACCCATGACATGTGTGCAAAGGCGCACTTGTTGCTAACAAGATGCTCAAGCAAACATTTAGCGGTTTCATGGGGTGATGCATCAGTTGGACTGTTTGGATTTTGTGCCCATGACACCTATGCAAAGTGCGCAGGTAAGCATCGTTGGCTGGAATCAAAATAACTGTGAGATCTGTGTCACAGTTTGTATTTGATTAAACAAATCGTCTGAGTTCCTAAAGTCAGACATTCTCCAAGGGGTTTTACGGGGTGGTGCATCATGTGGTGCCCATGACACGTGCAAAGGTGCACACAGGTGCTCACTTAAGTATCTTATCTGTTAGCAACTACTTGAATGATTAGGAATTACACATCTCGAAAACTAATTGAAAGATTAACATGTTACATGGCACATCCAGACTCTGCCAATCATGTCAACAGTTCGGATCACTGAAATCCATGCTCCATTGTGCAAATTGAAGAACTAGCTTATACCATTGAAACTCAGTTGGAGCATTGTATGCTACCACTTTGTTTTGGGAGTACTGTATACGATGCTTAATCGGAAGAAATAGAATTTTGTGATTGGCCCTGCAATGTTGCAAGCATTGTTCAGAGTCTCTCCAATTCTATCTGTATCTCGAGTTCAGCAATACCGATAACATTAATAGTGATACCGATAACATTAGTAATATTAAAAAAAATAGATATCTGTGATATATTACTAAATATCATCAACGTATCAATATCGCCAATATATTATCAATATTTTTTTATTATGTAAATTCCAGGTGTTGCTTGTATAGCTATAGTATCGACATCACCAATGTATTCGAATATGTAAATTCTAAATGTCACTTGTATTGCTAGTGCATTGGTGATATTTTGATAATATTGTCAATTTATTAACATCGCCAAAAATCTGTTTATTAAAAAAAAATAAAATTCTATTTCAATTTTTTATGGGTGCATGGTTGTATGCAGTGTTCAAATTGTCGAGAACGATATAGTCGAGGCTCTAGTCTTTCATTTCATTTTCAGTTGTTAACGATTTCTCAACAAAATATAATGTGTTGTTGATATTCTAAAATTTCGAATGGAATCTTATTATGAATGCGTATTTTTTTTAGTATAATTTTTTATTCCTGAATATGAAAATATGTATATTTTATCATTTTCTGAAGTTTTATTGAAAAATTCCACCATTTTGCCTGTGTTTCTCCAATATTTCTCTGCATTTCTAGTTATCAGTGATATCAATATTGTTTTCAGATTCCACGAAACTTCCAGCTATACCGATATTACCAATAAAATTGTCTAACCACCGTGATCTTTAGGGCCTGTTTGGCCGGACCTATCCCACGGTATTAGGGGGAATGGGATCACGATATCCCAGGATATGCATGACGAGCCAAACGGACCTGGCGAACCTGTCCTGGGATATCAGCAATCCTATGGATCTTAAAACAATCCATTGACATCACCATCATTACCTTAAAATTGATCCCATCCCTTGGTTGAACGGATTGGAAGGTAAAATCCTGGGATATGATGGGCATGCCAAACAGACACAGTGAACTTGTACCGGGATATAGCAATCCCATGGATCTTAAACCAATCCATTGACACCACCATCGTTACCTTAAAATCCATCCCATCCCTCCTAATCCCATGGAATTCGCCCGGCCGAACAAGCCCTTAGGGTCAGTTTGGGCTGTGGGATAAGAAGGGATTGGGTGGGATGGGATTCAAAAAACATAATTATTACCCATGGCAAGGATTGTCCCTGTTGCCATGGGATAAAATAACGTCGTGCTTTGTTAATAATACTGTAGTACATTGAATGGATATACCCACCATCATTTGAAATTATTGAGAATAACACATATGTGTTATATCTAAACCGTTCATTTGTTTTGTAACCTAATTTTATGGCATGAGCCTAAAAATGAGGTAGATCTAAAACTTATGTAGCCCCAAAGAAGTTTTCAACGGTAAGTATTCAATCCCTGTTGTTTTCTATGGTGGGGTCCACTTGAGATTTAGATTTACCTAATTTTTTGGTCCTTGCTCTAAAATAATCTCGATAAATGGGTGGACGGTGTGGATATAGCCCCACATCATGTTGGGACCTACACAACTTCCCAAATATTGAGTGAAATTGGCACGGGGACCAATGCAATTCCATTTATGTAATTCCAAGCATTTTCATTCCTCCCAAACATGGAGTGGAATTGGCACAGGACCAGATGAATCCCATCCCACCTAATCCCTTCTAATCCCATCGCCCAAACTGACCCTTTAGTAGACCTGGAAATTTGTACAGTATGGATTAATGAGCATCTAGGCTTACAATGAATGGATGGAAATAATGATATACTGATTATAGTTGCACAAAACGTGAAGCAAGTGGCAATAAATTCGGTGGAGTGAGAAGCGACTGTCTTGAAATGTTAGCAAGTATAAACAACTAGTAAGGAGCGGGTGCATGAGTTCAAAGCATGTTCGAAGCCTAAGTGGCACTTGATTAAAAAGATCATGTAACTAAGGATTCAATCAAGGAGCTACTTCGTCAGTGACTGTGTTAAACTGCTTGAGTGGTTCATCAAAATATAGATTTGACGCAGTTTCTAATCAAGGAGCTATCAACTATAGTGATTATTGGATCGTTGATTCAGAGTGCTCAAATCATATGACAGGTGATAAGAAGAAACTGTCAAGTTTATCTGCCTACAAAGGAGATCGGGTTGTAGTAACAGCTAATAATTCAAGGTTGTCGATAACTCACGTAGGTACGACTACTATCACACCTCTATTTAGCCCCAATCAACTAAAGTTGCAAGATGTTTATCACGTGGCAGAGATGGAGAAAAACCTGTTGTTAGTATCACAACTGACATCTTCTGGTAATTATGTGGTATTTGGACTGGAAGATGTTAAGGTGCACCGATACCTTAAACCGTTAGGTACACCTATCATGGAAGGACGGCGCTTGGAGTCAATCTACATATGTTGAGGGTCAAATATTGCATATCAGACCCCAGTTACTGCCTAGATTTACGAACATGATACTGTTTAATGACCCATTTTAATTGTGTTTGTGATGCAAGGTGTAATTACTAGCTTGGATTGAAAACAGATACTAAAAGTGTGGATTTGATGCTTTAAAGACACTAAGGCAAGGGACGGAGCCCAGGGGACCAAGATCGACAAATTTACACGCCAGAGATTCGAGAAAAAATGAGAAACTGAAGCTCAAGTGGACTAAAAGATGTCCAGGATGCAAGATCACAGGGTTCACACCATCCGTTCAGCTCGAAACTTCATATATAGCCTGAGGAGCACAAATTAACTGTACATGTCAAATTTCAGTCATTGAATCATTGTGAAAGTGGCCTGACGGACAGATCAGCCTATAAACCATTGATTTTGGGCCCACCTGAGATCTGAACATTCTTCAAACTGGAGCTGGACAGCTTAAATGAGATGAGAAAATGGATGGACGAATCAGATCTCTTACAAGTACCATATTGGACCCCACCTGAGTTGGGTGTGCATAGTGCACAAGTGCACCGGCCGTGCACGACAACGAAGAAAGGGTCAAACCGTCTCTTGACCGAGACTCCTTCCTAAAAAAATAGAAAATCCATTTTCCTTCCAGCGTCCGCACAGGGACTCGCGGTCGGGTGCAGGTGGGCCACCATCATCATGCATTTGGTTGATCCACACCGTTCATTGACTTTAAGGGGTCAAACCGACCGTACCCTGAGCTGTTTCCTGATTTTCTTCGATGTTGCATGAATATGAAGGCTTCGACGCAGGTTGGATGACACTAAACAAACGTCCGAGAGATACCACTTTTTGAATCTAAAACCGTCCATATCTAAACGGTTTTTCGGGAGGAAAGCAGTGGATGGCGTGGATTTCGTAAAACAGCAGTAAAGTGGGCCCCACCAACATCACAACAACCGTCTGCGCGAGCTCTGTTCCGCAACAGATTCTATGGTCAATCTAGGTGGGCCACTGTCTCTAATCATTTACGAGATCCAGACCATCCATTGTTCAGGCCATCGAAAACCGTCCGTAAGGATGCCTGCCCTTCACAAAAATACTTTTATGTGCGAAGACCAAATTCAGCTCAAGAACGACGTGTGTTCTTGACTGCGCAGCGGGCTGCGTAAAGTCTCCGCCGAAAATTTCCAAAAACAAATTGTTCTCCGACTCCAGCAAGGTCTACACACAGCTTCCACACCAACTTTCTGCTTATAAGAGAGAGAGAGCGAGAACATGAGGTATAAGAGGATTTTTGGGGGCAGACGTGAGCGGGGAGAGAGAGAGAGGGTTTCAAGCAGAGAACTGTTTATGTTTTTTTTCTGATTTATTATTTTCTTTTGATATATAGTCCAATAGTGTTGGGCTGAACCTCTTAGCTAGGGCTAAGAGGTGAAGCTTGTAGTGTGATGGGGTGATTTTACATTCATGTTAAACCGAATTGACATTGATTCTAGTTTGATTATTAAGGGAATGTTTTTAGTTTTTAATGGTCTGTTGTGACTAAAATTACAATGGGTCTGCGATAGCTTTGAGCATGTTCCTTCCTTTTTATGTTTATGACGTCAGGAAGCCCTATCGTTCACCATCGTCTCCTGGGCATGGCTGGATGACTGTACCCTTCCTAACCTTCATATCATGTTGATTGGTTGCTAATTAGTTTAATACTGTCGTTTACTTTGTCTCTTGGGCATGGTTTGGTGATGGAATCCATTCTAATCCATATACCTTTCATCTCTTGAAAACTATATCAAGTAAGTTCAGTTTGATTTCCATGGTTACATTCTTCAACTATGATACAGATGAGACTCTAAGTCTAGTCGAGTTCTTGATGCAGGTATAGGATCTCCCTGATCTCTATAAGTGGATCCTCTGAATCCCTAGTTTCCTACCTTTAATTTCATTAGTTTTACTCACTTTAATCACAATTATTTCCTCAATAGTTCCAGATTTAGAGTTCATCTTATTCTAGGTCTAGTTCTTGTTACTTTCAGAATACGTACAGGTTTCAGTCCCTGTGGATTCGACCTCGATCTTACCGAGTTTATTACTACATCACAACCCTATACTTGGGGAGTGAACAAGTTTTTGCTGCCGTTGCCAGGGATTGATGGTTACGCTTTCTGAGATTAACTAGTTTTAGGATTAGTTTAAGTTTAGGATTTTTATTTTTATTTTTATTTTTTGGTTAGAAATTTTTTTTTTCTATTTTTAGAAACTAACCTGTTTTCCTATTTTGTAGGATCATGACATAAGCTTCAAGTTTGGTAATTTTTTTCTAATTTTCTACTTTTTCTATTTTTAGAATTTAGATTTTAGTTTTAGAAATTTTATTATTCTAGGGTTCTTTTTTAGAAACTAACCTTCTATTTTTAGAACTTTTCTATTTCTAGGCTTTCATTTATTTTAGAAAATTTTTTCCTTTTTAGAAACTAACATTACTGTCTATTTTAGGATTAGGATTTCTAATTTAGAACTTTTTAACTTTAGGTTTAGAACTTTCCTCTTTTGTTTTTAAAAACTAGGTTAGTTATTTTCCTTTTTAGAAACTCTTCCTAATTTTAGAAACTAACTCATTTTTCCTTTATTTTTAGAAACTTTCTAATTCTAGGTTTAGGAAACTTTCCTTTTCTAGAAACTAACTTTGTTTCCACCTTAGAATTTTCTAACTTTAGAATTTCTATTTTTAAGAACTAATCTCTTTTGGTTTCTTTTTGCAGGATCTTAATATAAGAACTTCTTAATTGATACCTCCCTTCTAACTTCTCCTCCTCTTACTTTCCATACTGCTGTAGATATTTTCTTTTGTTTTTCTTAGGATTAGATTCAGAGTTCGGGTTTCACCATATATATGCACAAGTGGGAACGTCAATATGCTGAGATAGCTTTTGAGCATGCGAAACAATGTGAAGGGATGTATGATGATTATGATAAACATCAACCTACGTCTCAGATTTTTCCTGAACCAATCATCGAGAACCGACCTGAGCATAACACTCCATTGGTTAAAAAGTCCTTACGCGATTATATACGGGAGAACAATTCCACCCCACGAACAGTACGTGAGTGTTGGGGTTATCATAACTATGGGAGTGAGGATTATTATCACCCATCTGAGAAAAAAAAAATAATGCGTGATTATATTATGAGTAATAATAAGTATTACCAACCATAAGATTCTCTCACTTATGATCCGTATGACTATAACCAGTGGAAACATCAATGTCGGGAAGCTGAACCAGCTATATATTATAGTGATAATTCTCTTGGGTCCTCTACTTTTGAAACCCAATCAGAAACAATCCAAGAGGATTCACTTCAGAAGCTCATGAAAGCACAAGAGCAATTCAATCAGCTTGTCATACAATCATGCGAATTACTCAAATCCTCAATTCCAATCATTCAGTCACATCTTATGGAGAAGGAAGAGGCTAGGTTATCCCAGTCTCATCTCAATCTAGAAGCACAATGTGAAGAAGGTTATCATCATTTGCTCGTGGTAGAAACTGAAATTATGAATGAGGAATTGGATTCCATTAATGAGCAGATGGTTCGACTTCCCGATGAGTCAATCTCGATGACTGTCCAAAGGAATGATCAAGAGACGTGGGTGTCTTTCAAATATAATGATAGTGACACACTTCACTCACATGACACACATGATTACACTGATGAGGTAAAGGTTAGTTTATTCGAACCTCAACCCAATCTAGGAACAGAATGTGAGGAATGTGATCCCATCCTAAGTTCACACTACACGGAACTGGATGATGATGAGTATTGGGATTCAATCTCAAGTGTGGCCCCTGCCAATGATCAAGAGGTTCAGGAAGTTGCCAACCATAATGATGTACTCCACCTGTTTGAAATGACTGATTTGAATGTGGAGAATGAACCACTTTCACCTAATCCTTCCAACCCTTGTAATACATGTTTGGACTACTGTCCTGAATTGAATGATGATATAATTCGGGCGATGGACGATTTGCTTGATATAACTCTGGAATTTGAAACTACCCAGTTAAGACTACAATCTGAACTACACACTTTAGACGATTCAATGCTTCCACTGAGAAGCTTCAATGACCAGAGTCTTCACATCAATTCTTTACCTATTAATTGTCCATCTGTCTGTGAAGGGCAAGAGCAAGCGAGCATACGTCCATCTACTTCAAAAGATGATGGAATCCTTGGGCTCATCATCACAGATTTCGATACAGGAGACGAGTCACTCCCAGCTGACTTTCTCATATCTTTGAACTCATGCTTGGCACACCTTGTGGATCCCAACGACCTCATGATACAAGAAATGGTGGATTCCTTACATGACACCACCTCGGTGGTTGTCACGGACCAAGCGCACCCTTACTCTGAAGCCACTTCTTCCCCAGATCCTAATTGTTTACCATTAAAGGAAGATGAGCTGAAAATGAAACCGAAGTCTAGAACTTTGGAATGTGTTGAGGCTACATCACTTCTGGTGAAGTTTTCTAAACTTTATCTATTTGTAGTCTTTGATTCACCATGGGATACTAACGTTGAAACTTCTTCTGTCACAGGTGAATCGTATTTACTTTAGATACCTCAAGCAATTCAATGGAAAAATTCCTATGAGGTACATAAGTCTCTTTGGAAAGTCATACTCCAGGGCGCCCAAACCTATTGCAAAAAGGGCTTTTGGATGATCCTGTTGAGGAACTTACTGAGAAACTTATCAAGATATTGGCCGGAAGAGGAACCTTGCGGTACGATCGAGTAGTTTTTCCTTGCTTTCATAAGACTAGGGTAGTTTGTTTTATGTTGTTTTAGGATAGACGGTAAACTTAATGCTCCTAGGAGGCAACCCAGCTTTTCAATTCATTTTCCTAGTTAGTGAGTTCAATGTTTGTGGGTAACATTACTGCAAACCCTCATGAGACTACAACTCGTCCACTAGGGGTAACCTAGGGGTTTAAAGGCTTGTTGCATACGCTAAATGCAATCGAGAGCACCTGCGAAAGTGGTATAAGTAGGAGTTTATTTTTGTTATTTGTGTTTTACTTGTGTTGGTTTCTCTCTTGCGCTGACTTACTCTCTCGCTGATATTTTTGGAAAAATCTCTCAATTCGTTATCCAGGTACTATCTTCCCATCACTTCTCTTTTACTTTCGTTGTCCCATGTGCATGGCATGCTTATATATTTTACATTGAGAACAATGTAGATTTTAGGTTGGGGGTGGGAGATTAGGTAACCTAATCAGTGTTTTTCTTAGTCTTGAGCAAAAATTGTGAAAATTTTTAATTTTTTTTCTGGAAATTTTTGTGAATTCGAAGTGATTTTGATGGCCATCTTGGATTTAGAATTACAAGATAAGTGATGTTGGCAATTTATGACTCTTGGATTCCGTATTTGTTTCACAGTTAAGTTCGAACTGTTAATCCTTGATTAGAGGTTTTAAACATTGATTGAGTCATGATTTCACAAGACGCATATCGCTTGCACATTACGGTTTCAGTTCGATATTGAATTATAATTTGGTGATCACTAAGCATGGAAAGAACCAACCTGGGGAATTTGACCATCATGTTCAATAAGAAGAATGAAACAAAAAGAAAAAAAAGGGGTTGGGCGAACGAACTTCACCATAGGTTTGCTCCCTATAGGTGTAGATTCGATTCTCCACGGTTAATATTTGGAAAAAGTTAGGTGACTAGTTCTCACCATAGGTTTGCTCCCTATAGGTGAGGATTTGTTTCCCCTCCTTAGCACTAATGTTCATGGAAAAACCAAAGGCAGTTAGAATGAAAGGTTGATCTGCGAGACAAGTTTTGGTTTAAGTTGATTGTCCTGGGTACTCTTGTTGGTTACCAAGGATGTCATGAAATAACGAATTAAATCTTAATGGTGAGTAGCCGAGATTACACTATACACCCGTGGATCTCAATGTTTAGAATTTTTTTTCCAATTGATGGATTAATATTTTGAATTTGATTATGAAGTCTACTATGAACTTGATTCTAGGAGAAAGTAATGCCCAATATTCATGAATCTTAGAATTCTATAATCTGAGTTGTTTTTCAAAAAATCACTTGAGTTCATAGAAATTGTCCTATAATTCTCAACTGATTTTTCGCATATTTTGCTCGGGACTAGCAAAATGCTTGTTGGGGGTTGTGTTGAGGGTCAAATATTACATATCAGACCTCAGTTACTACCTAAATTTACGAACATGATACTGTTTAATGACCCATTTTAATCGTGTTTGTGATGTAAGGTGTAATTACTAGCTTGGATTGAAAACAGATACTAAAAGTGTAGATTTGATGCTCTAAAGATACTAAGGCAAGGGACGGAGCCCAGGGGACCAAGATCGACAAATTTACACGCCAGAGATCTGAGAAAAAACAAGAAACTGAAGCTCAAGTGGACTAAAAGATGTCCAGGATACAAGATCACAGGGTTCACACCATCCGTTCAGCTCGAAATTTCATATATAGCCTGAGGAGCACAAATTAACCGTACATGTCAAATTTCAGTCATTGAATCATTGTGGAAGTGGCCTGACGGACAGATCAGCCTATAAACCATTGATTTTAGGCTCACTTGAGATCTGAACATTCTTCAAACTGGAGCTGGACAGCTTAAATGAGATGAGAAAATGGATGGACGGATCAGATCTCTTACAAGTACCACATTGGACCCCACCTGAGTTGGGTGTGCATAGTGCACAGGTGCACCGGCCGTGCACGACAACGAAGAAAGGGTCAAACCGTCTCTTGACTGAGACTCCTTCCTAAAAAAACAGAAAATTCGTTTTCCTTCCAACGTCCGCACAGGGACTCGCAGTCGGGTGCAGGTGGGCCACCATCATCCTGCATTTGGATGATCCACACCGTTCATTGACTTCAAGGGGTCAAACCGATCGTACCCTGAGCTGTTTCCTGATTTTCTTGGATGTTGCAATAATATGAAGGCTTCGACGCAGGTTGGATGACACTAAACAAACGTCCGAGAGATACTACTTTTTGAATCCAAAACCGTCCATATCTAAACGGTTTTTCGGGAGGAAAGCAGTGGATGGCGTGGATTTCGTAAAACAGCAGTAAAGTGGGCCCCACCAACATCACAGCAACCGTCTGCACGAGTTCTGTTCCGCAGCAGATTCTACGGTCAATCTAGGTGGGCCACTGTCTCTAGTCATTTACGAGATCCAGACAATCCATTGTTCAGGCCGTCGAAAACCGTCCGTATGGACGCCTGCCCTTCACAAAAATGCTTTTATGTGCGAAGACCAAGTTTAGCGCAAGAACGACGTGCGTTCTTGACTGCATAGCGGGCTGCGTAAAGTCTTCGTCGAAAATTTCCAAAAACGAATTGTTCTCCGACTCCAGCAAGGTCTGCACACAGCTTCCACACCAACTTGCTGCTTATAAGAGAGAGAGCGAGAACGTGAGGTATAAGAGGATTTTTGGGGGCAGACGTGAGCGGGGAGAGAGAGAGAGAGGGTTTCAAGCAGAGAACTGTTTATGTTTTTTTCTGATTTATTATTTTCTTTTGATATATAGTCCAATAATACTGGGCTGAACCTCTTAGCTAGGGCTAAGAGGTGAAGCTTGTAGTGTGATGGGGTGATTTTACTTTCATGTTAGACTGAATTGACATTGATTCTAGTTTGATTATTAAGGGAATGTTTTTAGTTTTTAATGGTCTGTTGTGACTAAAATTACAATGGGTCTGCGATAGCTTTGAGCATGTTCCTTCCTTTTTATGTTTATGACGTCAGGAAGCCCTATTGTTCACCATCGTCTCCTAGACATGGCTGGATGACGGTACCCTTCCTAACATTCATATCATGTTGATTAGTTGATAATTAGTTTAATTCTGTCGTTTACTTTTTCTCTTGGGCGTGGTTTGGTGATGGAATCCATTCTAATCCATATACTTTTCATCTCTTGAAAACTATATCAAGTAAGTTCAGTTTGATTTCCATGGTTACATTCTTCAACTAGGATACAGATGAGACTCTAAGTCCAGTCGAGTTCTTGATGCAGGTATAGGATCTCCCTGATCTCTACAAGTGGATTCTCTGAATCCCTAGTTTTCCACCTTTAATTTTCATTAGTTTTACTCACTTTAATCACAATTATTTCCTCAATAGTTCTAGATTTAGAGTTCATCTTATTCTAGGTCTAGTTCTTGTTACTTTCAGAATATGTACAGGTTTCAGTCCCTGTGGATTCGACATCGGTCTTACCGAGTTTATTACTACATCACAACCCTATACTTGTGGAGTGAACAACGTAATGTTAGCTGAATCAGCCTATGTAAATAAGACCCAGAAAAATAAGACTGCAGATCTCTGACATGCACGTTTAGGGCACGTGAGTTATCATAAGCTGAAGATAATGATGAAGAAGGCTATGCTCAAAGGTCTTCCCCAGCTGGATGTTCGAGAAGATATAATTTGTACAAGGTGTTAATATGGCAAAGCACACCAATTGCCATATGAAGAGTCAAAGTTTAGAGCTAAAGAATCCTTGAAGCTTATCCACTCAGACGTGTTCGGACGGGTAAAACTGGCATCAGTTAGTGGCATGCGTTACATGGTGACCTTCATTGATGACTTCTCAAGGTACGTTTGAATTTACTTCATGAAAGAGAAGTCTGAAACTTTATTAAAGTTTAAAGAATTTCGAGAGAAGGTCGAAAGTGAGTTCGATAGAAGGATCCGATGCTTGCAAACGGATAATGGTGGAGAGTATACGTCGAAAGAGTTATCAAATTATCTAAAGGAGTATAGAATCTGATGACAATTGACTTGTTCGGGCACTCCACAACAAAACGGTGTTGCTGAAAGAAAAAATTGTCACCTTGCAGAGATATGTCGGAGCATGCTACATGCTAAGAATATGCCCAGCCGATTCTAGGCAGAGTGCATGCAAATGGCAACTCATGTGATTAATAGGCTACCACAGGCAAAACTAAGCTTTGTCTCACCCTTTGAGAAGTTATGGAACATAAAGCCCAAGGTGAGTCACTTCCAAGTCTTCGGAAGTGTATGCTATGTGTTTGTGCCTGATCACTTGCGTAACAAGTTCGATAAGAAGGAGATTCGTTGCATCTTTTTGGGCTATAGCAGTGAAAAGAAAGGGTGAAAATGTTGCAACCCTGCACATCGAGGAATGTTGTCTTTGATAAAGCCTCATCATGGTAGTCACCACTGCTGCCAAACTCTCAAAACTTAGAAGATGAACTGCATGAGAAGATGGGGGAGACAAGGGAAGGAGAAGAATCTCCTAGTTTAACTAAGGAGTTGACGCCTACAGCAGGAGATGGCGAGCAAGCGCCTAATCTGTCTGAAACACCAAATAAATCTATGAGTCCATGGCAAACTGGAGTACATCAAAGTAGTCCAGAAGAGCTTCGCCTGAGTCAACAGGAGGTTGCGGCAGACAACCCACCACTTAGGAGGACGACTAAACAGAGAAAGCCTAACCCAAGATATGTGGATGTTGCCTTAGAAGAAGAAGAGACCATGAAAAAGCCAACGACATTTGAAGAAGCATCCCGAGACATAGAATGACAGAAGGCGATGGAAGAAGAGATTAAGGCATTGAACCAAAATCAGACTTGGGAACTAGTTCCAAAACCCAAGGATGTGAAGACTGACGACTAAGTTGCAGACATACTCACGAAAGGACTTAGCAATGTTAAGTTCACCGAATTCAGAAAGCAACTTGGCATGATAAACAAGGCAGAATTGTGAGAGTTGGTGCTGAGGGGGAGTGTTAAATATCATCACCACCTCTCTTAAATATTCCGGAGTCTTCCAGAAACTTCTAGACATTTTCGAAAAATTCTAGAATTCAAGAGTTTTCTTGACTCTTCCGGACTATGCTACAACCTTCCGGATTCTCTTAGAATGTTCCGGAATATAATATAACCTTATAGGATATTTTAGAAGCTTCTAGAACTCTTTAGAATTATATTGATTCTATAATCTTCTATAGCTCTCTATAAATATGGGAAAAGCGTCATTATATATATAACAACATTAACAAAAAGGAATGAGTTCAAGAGTGAAAGCAAGGTGTCTAAGTATTAAGAGCTCAAAAGAGTTTTTCCTTGTGTGTGTGAGTTGTCATTCAAGAGTGATAGTTTGTAAGTGTTGTAAAGTATACCCTTATTGTGTACAAGTATTTGTAATAAATAAAATTACATTTACTTGTCGTGTTAAAAAAAAAAAAAAAAAAAAAAAAGCTCTCTTTTCAATACATCAAAAGGAAGCTATACAAAGAGAAGGGAGGGCGCTAACAAAATGATCGGCCCTCCCCAACGAGGACCCACATTCGGGCGTTCCCAACTACCAAGAGCGGAGTGCCTATCATATCAACCAAAACCTCCAAAACGACGGACTCCCCTCCAAAAACAAAAGGAGAGCCCGAAAGAAAATGAAGAAACTAAATACAAGCCCTGAACTACCACCCTGCCAAATCCACTATCCTCTAAACCTCTTCCTGACAGCCCCTAGTCCAACCTTATCCAGGAAGAGACGGCCTCTCACCACCTGAGGGAGCGTTGCAATGGAATGGAACAGGTCAGAGCCTTGCCTGTCACTCCCCAAATTGGCTATGCCATCCCCCGGGCCATTTCCCTCTCTCCGAATATGGCAAAACTGAACATTGCATGAGCAACTGAGATTCTGAATCCTATCAAGCCAATACTTCCATTTCCATCCCGGGCGGGATCTACCCAAAAGAAAACTCACAACCATCAACGAATCGGATTCTACAATAATATTTTTGTAGCCATGCTAGATGCAATGGACAAGCCCGTCGTGGACTACACGAACCTCAGCCCTGGTGTTGGAAGCTCTACCATAGCCAGCGTAAAAACCGAAAAGGAGGTGACTGTCGTCGGCCCTGCACACCCCCCCTCCACCAGCTACTCCCGGGTTACCTCGAGACGACCCATCCACGTTCAGCTTCACCCAGCCAGTAGGTGGTTTCTGCCAACGCACCACAAGGGACTGCGTCTCCAGCTGGGGCTGAATTTCGATTCCCAAGGACTCCAAAGCCCTACTATGAATGCCCGCTCTAGGCGCCGTGACGTCCCGACCGTTTGCAATAATTCTCAACCAACTTGCAACTCGTGAGATGAGGCTCCACGTGGTCACCCGGTGTAAGACCCGTATCCTAGTTCGTACTGTTCCGATGAATCCTGCGATTATTTCCATCGAAGTCCGGCAATCCTCGACCGATAATCGACGTTGCGATCGATCGTAAGTCGTATCCTTTAGATTCGAGTCGGTTTAATCCGAGACCTATATCAGTGCGACCGCACCGTCGCTGCGGTTCCAACACCGCGTCTCGTGCGTCAATCCGACGCTTAGATCATAAGATGTGGACCGTGCATTATAATGACCGTGGACCGCACATTGCGGGACCCACCTATCCCATGTGGCATCAATCCCTAGGTAATTATGAGGGTGATGGATGACATCACCCTAGTTATGGTCACCCTACCCTAGTTATAGCCACCCTAGCCTAGCTATAGCCACCCTACCCCTAGCCCTTCTTACAAGCACTTATGGCTAGCCACCCTACCCTTAGCCCTTCTTACAAGCATTTAATGCTAGCCACCCTCTCTTACAAGTCATCATTGCCTACCTAAGCTACTCTCCCTCTCTCTTATCTCTCCCTCCCTCTCCTTTATTTCTCATTCCTTCATTTTCAAAGCAACAAAAAAAAAAAATCCCACGTCCATGATTTTTCCAGTGTGAGAAAGAGTGTTGTGTGGCCCACCTTTTCATCACAAAAACCTATCATCTAAGCCATCCATTTCCCATCTCCACCATCAAAGAGGAGCACAAGGGGGGTAGCGTTCCAACGGACCGAAGAGATCAACCGGTGGGTGCTTCTATAGGTGTAAATTTCTTGTTTTGATGATGGGCCAAGTGAGGCCTACCGATCAATGGTATGGATCTCATTTTGGACCCTAAATGTGGTCAATGGTCCACTTTGATTTCAAGATCAATCCATGATGGGGCCATTCTCCATGGACTCCATCATGATGTTTACTTTCCTTGCATAACATGGCCATTTAGACCATCCATTTCGGTGGAGAAAGGATCTCCACCGTTGATTTTGATCGGTGGGCCCATATGAAATGGAACCCACTTAATGTATGTTGTAGATCATGTAACGGAGGGCCCATAGTAGCGGGGCCCCTCTACCACACGTTTATCTTTCTCTCTCCCTCTTTCTTTTTGTGTGTGCATGAGATGATATGGCCTTGTGGCCCACCCGGATGGACCCCACCATGAATCATGTATTTTATCCAAGCTATCTAAGGTGGGGCCCACTTTACATATATATTGTAACCACACCACATCCCCATGTGGTGGCCCACTTAGGAAGGGCCCACCTCAAAGGCATTGCACGCCCAAACAAACAAAAAAAAAAAAAAAAGAGAGAGTCCAGGGACTCTCTGGACGTTTTAAAACCAAATACAAATATCAGCCTTTTCTAAGGCATTGGAAGTGGGTGCTCATGTAGGCCCCACCTTGATGTATGTAGATGGTCCACGCCGTCCATTCTATTCTCCCGCCCATTTTCGGCGTTGAGTCAAAAGATGAGGCTGATCCGATAATTGAGTGGGCCTTACCATAGGAAACAGTGGTCTTTGCCGTTAAAACTTTGGAAAATGATTGCTGGGGTCCACGTGGAGCTTGGACCCACATTAAATTTAGTTTGGACGCTTAATTTTGTGGGACACATACAATGGACGGGGTAGATCTAGTTAATGTGAGTCCCACCTAGGATAACAAAATTTTTTACATTTGAGAAAAAGGTGGTAGGAACCTTGCTATCATGACGTAACAAAAAAGGGTGGTCCCCATTGGCCCTAGTTGTGGACCCCACCATGATGTATATTTTGTATTCACACCGTCCATGAGGTGGGTCCCCTCCAAAAATAAGCTCGATCCAACGCTCAGGTGGCCCACACCAGAGGAAACAGTGTGAATTGAACATATACGATTGAAACCCACTTTGGGTCCACAGAAGTTTTGGATCAAGCTGAAATTTGTTTTCACCCTCCATCTGGGTCTGCGTGACCTTATGGGCGGGTTGATGGAAAATAAACATTACGGTGGGCCCCACATGGGACCCACAATGATGCATGTGTTTATTACCACCATCCGCCTGGACGGTGGTACCCACTGTGATGTTTTTGTTTCAAAACCCACCGTCCAGGGGCCGGTGGGCGTGTGGGGTGTGCAGGTGTGTGTGCATACGTGTGGGGGTGTGCACGTGTGTGTGCATACATGTGTGAGTGCATGTGTGTGTGTGTGTGTGTGTGTGTGTGTGTGTGTGTGTGTGTGTGTATATATATATATATATATATATATATATATATATATATTATATTATATTTTATACAATATATCTGATGGTGGGCCTCTATGGGCCCTACCACGATGCATGTGTTGCATCCAACCCGTCCACCCATTCTGAAAGCTCATTTTATGCCATGAATTACAGAATGAATTAAATCCATAGTTCATTGGACCCACCCTTGATGCATGTGTTGTTTCCAAACAGTCCAACCATTTGGCGAGCTTGTCTTAAAGGGGCTTGAGACTAAAAATAAGATAGATCTATAGTTCAAATGGGCCCACCTTGGTATATATCTAAGGCCATAGTATTAGGCCCATATTGATGTATTGTGGCCCGTTGTTGGGGCCCACTTGAGTAGATGCATGGGTCCCAATTGGTGTGGCCCATCTGATGTACATAAGGCCTATGTGATTAGGCCCATTTGATACACATAGAGCTTATGTGATTGGGCTCATTTTAACGCATTCTCAGGACCATGGGTGATGGTCCATTGCAATGTACCTAAGGCCCATTGGTGAGGCTCATTGAGGTGGCCCAGTTGATGAACATAAGGCCCATGAAATACGGCCCATTTGATGTATTTAAGGCCAATGGGATGTACCTAAGGCACATTGCAATGTGTAATCCCCCCATGATTTATTGAATGGTATTTAAGACGAGCCGAGCCTTGGGACAATGTTGGTTTGACGTCCACATTGTACGAGTAATGTTGGTTAGATGTCCACAGTATAACTCTCCTTAAGGCCACTGATAGGCCCATACTTGTACTCTGTAGTCCGTTTGGGCCCATCTTCACTTTGAGCAATGCCCATTATCATACCATAAGCATAGTGCTGCCCCATGATTCATGATCATACGCATCATATGCATGCTTGAGATGAGTGGTGACTGATCATAGCATATGCCTTCGGGTAGACTGTTACGGGCTCCCTGATAGGCAGAGTTACCCTACATGAGCGCATACTTCACGCAGGATGATTGCATGACTGGTAGTGTGATACATGCACTTGCATTTGTATGATTGTGATATGCCCTAGCGACATCAGGGTCATAGCCTCTACAGCCACATCGTGGGTGGCTGGATTGGATACCAGAAATGTTTGGTTCTAGCATACGGGCGCCATAGATGTCCCTGGGTGAAAATCCCTAAACCCGATGGTACCAGAGGATGACTCCAACGTCGAGACCGAGTGGATGTATGAGCGCATGAGGGCCGAATACCAGGAGGCCGCGTCTCCCACTGTGTCGTGGTCGGTTGGAAAGGGGTGTGACCTTACCCACCTGAGTGAGGGGGCAGTTTCTAGGTTGAGTTTGACCAGCTTGAGGAATCGGTGCGCTATCGACGAGCCGGGCCCGATATTGGCAGGCGGATAGTGAGGTCTCTTCCACTCTCCCAGTTGTGCGTTCGGATAGGGGCGACAAGCTGGCTTGAGTGTACTAGACCCCGGTGATTATCCAGACTGATAACTGTATTGACACGAGGATTTGGATGAAGATTGGCATGCTTGATTTGCATTATTAATCGCATGGCCTTGACATGGCCGATAGTATTCATATCTTGTAGCACATAGCCTTGGTACGGCTGATTGCATTCATGTACTCATTAGCATGTTTCCGCATTACTCTGACCCTGCATTCTGAGCACGCTCATATTGCGCACACACTTACACCACCCTCTAAGCTTCCATAAGCTTATGCACGATTGATGCGTGCAGGTGACGCCAGGTCGCAGCCGTAGCTTCGTCGCAGTTGGAGCGTGCAGTCGAGCTTTTGGAGTTTTGATATTACCACTATCTTATATTTCCCTTTATACGCACTGTACTCAAAAGTTTTTGTTCATAGTGGATTTTGTGATGGTGTTCTTGTGGTTATTGTTCGTGGGTTATGCTTGTGGTTATGCTCATTACAAATCAAATTGATTATTAGAAATCCTCCTTGTAGCATCCTAGGATCGGAACCTGGCGTATGGGCGCTGGGAGCCGAGAGTGGGGTTCTACGGAGGCTGTCGGCACCGGATTCGGCGATCGGGAATTTTGTGAGCCCGGTTTCCGAGTTTGGGGCGTGACACCCGGGACCCGTCAAATCTGGATGAATTCCTGTCTTTCCATAACTCCCACAGGATGAAAAGAGGCAGCTGCTTCCTGAAAGGGCCGGTGGGCCCATCTGCCGGCCGCGAACCCCACCAATGGGAGAGCCACTCTCCCACCGTGGGCCTGTTGATCAAGAGGACATCATATATATGGGCGAAATGGGACCAGACCACCATTGCTCTGCAACTGTGCAAGAAAATGTGGTCCACCATCTCCACTGAGGGAATCTACCCATTCTCCTCCATGCAATAGTTGCATCGCGAGGCTAACTGCACTCCGCGGGATTGGACGGCCGCATCCACCGCAACCGCACCCCTGATGATCCGCCAAACAAGCGTTGAGACCTTTGGCGGAATGTTGACATCCCAGATTTTCCTGCCCCACACCGTGGGAGGGCTGCGGGCTCGGCATAACTCCCACGCCGAGGAGACGGAGGCAGATTTTCCTGCCCCACACCGTTGAGACCTTTGGCGGAATGTTGACATCCCAGATTTTCCATCGCCAATCTGCCACTGTTCCAGAGGCAGCTGCTTCCTGAAAGGGCCGGTTTCCATTGCCAATCTGCCAATCTTCCAGAGGCTCAGGTTTCCATCGCCAATTTACTTGTCGTGTTCAACTCTTCACAGTGTGAATGGTAGCACATCACTTTTCTGGTTTCAGTAACAGATTTCATTTATACGAGAATCTATGTTGGCACCTGTGAGGTGACTTCATATTTATAATGTTTATTAATCTATCTAAGTTTGGTTGTAATATAACTTTCAAAGTAGGAGTAATTTTCCCTAATCCTGGGTCGGATTCCACCAATGCTTGAGCAGAGAGTTTCTATAATGCAAATGATCAAAGCTGCTCATCAGTTACGGTCCAGTGTATAACTACCCTGGTACAAAGTTCAGGCTACTTGGATAATGTGATGGGACCATCCATGCAGAATGTGGATGTCAATTTCCATTGTCCATGTCTAGGTCACTTGATTTGTGGTTGGCCTCATTCCTGGACCAAGGTATTATAAGTTTTAGGTGAGTTTTACTAGCTTCCCTAGACAATTGATGTATATTTTTTAACCCTCTATTTGTAGGATATTTCTTGAGGGATTATAAGCTTTGATTTGTAAGAATTCAGGAGCATCTTCCATCTAAGGGAGGGCCAATCAGACCAATATATAGTTTGGATCCTCCAACCGAGGCCTCAGCTGTATGGACTGTGGCACCTGGACACTTAAGGCCGTCCTGTTTTATTCTTAACGTAAGTATACACTTTAAATGCTTTTAAAGATTTAAGCAAGCAAATTCTGACATGTAATTATCGAGTTTTTAATCACGGATTGATCTCCAGTTCTTTCTTTCACATGATAGACCGTGATGACACACACGTGATGCAATTGGACGGGTAAGGAGAATGGTGGCACGGGAATCAATAGCCTTTCAATTGTTTCTTTCCTCACTTTTGTAATGAAGGGTGGCTCAAGAGAAATAGATAGTATGGTCAGGTGATTGTGGGAAGAATTAAGGATAATCTTATCCTTTTGGTGATGAACCATTACTTTCCATGGCATCTCTGTAGCACATGGAGCGAGATTTTGTGGTCCAAGCCATCGTCCCTTGGAGATGTTCTTAGGTGGCCTGATCAAGAGGCTGCTAGTGGGTCTTCATATTTGATGGTGATGGGTGCATGAGAATTTGGATGACATTCCAAATTGTAGCATGAGTATAGATGTATGTATGTTTTCCTAACAATCTTATGATATTCTTTTTGAGAATTGATTGCAAGCAACTTTTCATTTTTGTTACAGACCACTCTTTCTTCTAATGTATTATACAATGCGTGATAGAGAATTTCTACAGTGCTTCAGTTTCAACAAGTGGAGCCCAGTTCCACCATAGATGTCAAATGCTCCACTGTTCCACATAGAAAGATCCTGGCTTTTGTAATTTTCGCCTTGGTTAGAGATGGACTGCTGCCACATTTTCTTTGGTAACTACCTGTTTGATTGTCACTAATTGTACTATAGGAAGTTCATCATGGAAAGGGACTATTTGAATAGTCAGTGCATTGCATGGACCTTCCCGACCATTTCCCATCAAATCAACAGTTTGGATCGTGGAACTAGAGGACTCACTTGCACAAGCCGAAAACCCCTTTTCTGTTTTTGTTGAAACTCCCTGTTCGAAGTTGTACACTAATTAACGCTTCTTTTTGGGTACCGTATATATCAAAGTTGATCAAAAGAAATGGGAACTTTTGTGTTTGGGCCAGCAATGTTTCAGGTAGGGTCCACAGACTGGATAGCT
Source organism: Magnolia officinalis (assembly GCA_021015155.1). Taxonomy (NCBI): domain Eukaryota; kingdom Viridiplantae; phylum Streptophyta; class Magnoliopsida; order Magnoliales; family Magnoliaceae; genus Magnolia; species Magnolia officinalis. Next base: position 1,477,802 of record JAJHSJ010000011.1, on the reverse strand, counting down.
AGGATTGCATCACCAATGATTTTTAGGTTAATTAAGAACCCAGAATTTAGATGGTATGGATTGGTTTTGTTTCGTGATTTTGGATCTAGGGCATCCTAATAATTCATGTTTTGGACTAAGTCAAGATTTCTAGGGTTATGCTTTTCTATTGTATTTGGGTAATAATCCCGTTTTTCGATCCAATATTTCTTTGTTTTACTTTCTGAGTACTACAGGATGATTCCATTCGAGTTACTGTTCTACGTGATTGTCAGACTCTTATTACAGATCCATGGGTTGAGGATAGTCTAGATCTTTTTTTCTTTTTCTGGTTTTAATTTCATTCTCATCATTAAAAGTCTATGTTTGCTTCTTCTTTTGGTTTCTAGACCTAAAATTCATGTCGTTTGTGGTTAGTGATGCGATTCTCCTGTAAATTTCTGGAATTATATTCGTTGTTCATGGGCACAAACTCTTAGAGGTTTGCCAATCTGACACGAGTATCAACCAATGCAATTTCATGCCACAACATGTTCCAATGGGGGTCTTCTCTTTTTGTAGATGTCCATAGGTGGGTCCTTCTAACTGCTGTGGTCATGCAGGTCAGCCTCCCTCACAAGTCTCTGCCTTAAGTATAAAACACCCACAACAAATGACAAAAAGGGTCATTTTCATAGCTACACCTGATCAGTCTGATTTAGTTATCTTCAATTTCAGTGATCCATTGCAGTATAAACCCACAATGATTAACGATGCGGGTCATCTTCATTGCTAATGCTAGTGCCCAGTTTCTAGACCTGATCAGATAGCTCTGAGAATGTCCCACAAGCGCAGTCTATTGCCGGCATTTCGTATGCGTTCCTCTTTTTATTGTTGGTATCTCTTTGTAAATTGTACAAATTTTTTTCCTGGTGCAGATCTTCCAGCAATTCACGGGCATTAATGCCATAATGTTCTATGCACCAGTCCTTTTCAACACTCTGGGGTTCAAGAACGATGCTTCCCTCTACTCGGCCGTCATCACAGGAGCTGTCAATGTTGTCTCCACTACGGTCTTGATCTATGCTGTAGACAAGGCAGGCCGCAGGCAGCTCTTGCTGGAAGCAGGGGTTCAGATGTTTTTCTCTCAGGTAACCATACATGATCCTCGTCCGTTGTTCTTAAAAAACTCACCTGCACTGAATTGGACTGAATCGTAATAACCTAATTCAAACTAGAAATGACCAAAATGGAAGCAACACAACTTTAGTTTTGTATTGACAACCAAACCACTGATTGCAATTCCATACATTTCAAATTGGACCTGAAAATTTGTAAATTCTATTACGGGGCTATCTCGCCACTTGGATCATTTCAACTTGTAATGTGCTTAGGATGAGGCATTATATGAGAAATGGCCCACATCTTTGCACACTATACACGGGTTTTCAATTCCAACAAGTGGGTCTCACATTTCAGCAATCTATTTATTAGCCTGTTGAACCTCACCATGTATTTCATTTACAGGTAGCCTAATTTACAGGCATCCAAACAACCCCGTACATTAATTTTGTAATATTTGAGGCATCAATCTCTCTCCCGTGTAGTAGTATTAACAAAAGTACAAGTATTTACTATTTACAAATTACAACATAAGCATTCTGAGACATTGGCCAGCCAAGTTCAATACTTCTTGTGCTTTGGAAATGGCACTCTAAATTGAACATTTCTGTATTGATGCAAAAATGCCATTTAGCTACATCTCTAGATCGAAGTATTGTACATAGGCAGCAATAATGAAGAAAAGCTACTTCCATGTTTTTTTTTTTTTTTTTTTTAAAAAAAAAAAAAAAAAAAAAAAAAAAAAAAAAAAAAAAACGTTACTATTGTCGAGATTTTCCCCGCAACATTAGTGAAGAAAGTTGTAGGATTCTCCTTCCTTCTTGCTCCTCCCACTTTGAACTTGTGCTCTATCTCACTCCTAGCTTTTTTTACCTTTCGATATTTTGAAATAGTTGCTTTGCCTTTCTAAATCTTCCATCACTTCTGTTCATGCTTCGAGAAACTATAGATAAAAGTGAGGTGTTTTTGGCTTGATCTGAAACAAAACAATAATAATAATAATAATAATAATAATAATAAAATTGATCAATCACCCAAAGACAGTAAACAAGAAGACTAAAAAATGGGAAAGAAAGAAAACCCAAATCTCAGAAAATGTAAAAGAAAGAGATTTACTGGTCAGGTAGATGTTTATTCAGATGAGCATTTATTCAGACGTAAAAGAAAAGAAGACCATATATATCGATTGTCCCCTATTTGTGGAAAAAATAGTGATGCAAACTGTTTTCCATTTTCAAGCTTTTCAAGGAAATTATAGATATTGGTTTCTTTCAAAACGCTAGACTTTCAAGGTGTTTTTCATTTTCAAGCTTTTGGAGAAAACTGTGGTTTCTTACTTTTAATATTTTCATGAAAAACAGAACTCCAAGCTAAATAATAGAATTTCTGTTAGAATCTGCAGTTATTTATTTCCAGAGGATTCATCATCCATGTTTTAGTTGCTCTCTATTAAAAGTAATGATTTTCATTGACTGATTATATGAAACTCTCCTAAGTGATAGTTTGATTGGTTTGGTTAGAGATTTAATCAAATAGCCTATGTTATGTTATTTGTTGTTTCATTTAACTTCTTTTGGTGATCTTAGAAGCAGTTCTAAAACCCAGACCCAACTCCTGGTTGTATGATCGGATAGTTTTTGGACTATATCAGTCAAAAGCAGAAACAATTTGTAAACGAAAAAAAAAAAAAACAACTAAATCAGTCAAAGCTCATGTGCAGGACTTGAAAATCAGACAGTTCCACTATGTAAATAATGGAATACTTATTATTTTTTTCTATTTTAATGGTTTTAGATTCAGCAGATTTTCAGACTGAAATGAAACAGAGTTGGGTCCGACCAGATGGACTGGCAGTTGGATCAAACCGCTGCCCAAGCCTAATCCATGTTTTAAACCATTGCTTAGAATAATCTTAGGATGTCATTTAAACAGTTCAAAAAATAAACAAACAAATAAAATAAGTACAGAAGGTAAAAAAATAAAAAATAAAAAAACAAAATTCACCTCGGGCTAAAATGGAAAACCAATGTATGGTTCTGATCAATAATATATGTAATTCTTACCATCTGATCACCTTCACTTCGAATCAGTGACTTCCTCTCTATACCATCTTCTCCTTCCATTGAATTCATGCAAAAACAAGATGAATTTGAGCATGAAGAGAGACAAAAGCAATCCAACACCTTCCCAATGGTTCTTGTTTTTAGTGAATTTTTTTGTTTGTGGTAACTATTTGTTCATTATGACATGCTGATATTAGCAACTCAACCTTTGTACAGGTCCAATCCCTTCAACCCTTTCACAGACGCCAAATCTCAAAACTCTGTAAGATTTCTGTCACTTGTATTTGAGTAGCTTGTTCTATTTTGTAGTTTATGCTTTCTAATATCTACTTGAAAAGCATTGAATTGTTTTTTTTTTTTTTTCCTTCTCATTTGGGCGTTCTCAGTTACACATTTGCATTGGGAGTTTGTCCAATAGAACATACCTGAACTACAATTTTTTTTTTTTTTGGGTATATTTGTGATCATTCATCATGGTCCCTTTGATATATCTCGGTTAATGTACAAGGAAAGATCTTGGCTATTGTGTTAGTAAGTGGGCTCGATCATTTGACAAGATGACCATCTTTCAGTCCTCAAACCAAACTTTGTGGTAACGTCGTGAAAATAGTTAGCCTTTACTTGTTTTCAGTTGTAGTGAATACTAGTATGCAATTTTTTCATTCCTTGAACCCTTACTCCCTGATGGATTGCCTTTTGGTGAGGCTCGATCCTCAGTATGGTCTCTGTAAGTGTCTTGTTCGAACTTGTTACTACTTTTTCTCTCTCGAGCTATTAAAATGTAGTCTCGTTGTTGGATGCTTAAAACTGTTCTGTTCTTATGAAACTTTCATTTCAATTAAATGCTAAACGATTGCTGAATTGGATTTTTTCGAGATTAAGATTTTAGTTTCTATAGTTCTGATTTTAATTTCTAGTGGTATGTGTAGAGGAATCTTTCTAATTCCTTGTTTTATTGATGTTTTGCTTTGAGCTTGGTTTGTTAATTTCTCTGATTGTGAGTTGTGCGTGTTTGCTCAAATTAGATACCAGCATTGTCCCGCTGCTGATTTATGCTGCTATGAGGAGTTCGAGGGAGAGCCATCAGTCCGGTTGCGGTAGTTTTGCTGCTGCTGTCTTCCATGCTTCAGAAAGTAGTATATCCTTCTGCTGATCCACTCGCATACAGAAAGCTGGCTTTCACTGCAACTTTGTTCGCTGGTGTCTTCCAATCAACATTTGGATTGTGCGAGATTGAGTCCATTAATCTGGCTTGTCATTAATCAGGCAGGCAACACGTATGTTGAATATAAAAATGTATTTATTTTTGCTCTAGCTGTCTATGAGTGGACCGGCCTGATTTTGGGTACGTGCCCTAATTTATGGATAGATCATATCTTTTGCATGTGTGCCAATTCAGACATGCGGCGAGAGCAACACATGGACAATTGATGACATGATGGTCTTGATTTCTGTTTTTGTTGGGTTCTTGCAGGCTTGGTTTTCTTGTATACTTCCTCTCACATACTATATTGAAATATTTAATTGAGGACACTGAATGATAGGGTGCTTGCTAGGAGTGCAAATAGGTGTTAGGGGCCTTGCACAAAACCTTAGGATCTAGCCCTCTAAAACAAACCAGAATTATGGATAATAAAGCAATGAAAATAATCAATGCATCAATCACACACCACACAAGAGATTTATACGTAGAAAACCCTCAAAGAGGTAAAAACCACGGGACCTCATCCAGATCAACAATTCACTATGAAGTAGAACATTACAAACTTCTTCACTCATGCAGGAGTGGATAAACAATGAGAGAAACAAAGAAAGACAGAGAAATCTCATCGATTACGAGGACATAGAAGCGCTGAGATATAGATTGCACAATAGATAACCTCCACGAGCATAATCTCCCTTCTATAAGCTTCCTCTCTCTCTTTTCCTCTCTCTCTCTCTCTCTCACCTTTGATAGCCCTAAACCCTTTAGCAAATCTCTTGTAGAGCTTTAGGAAACCCTCTTGTCGTACCTACAAAGCCCTAGGAACTCCTATTTAAAGTTTTAAGAAACTCCTTTCTGAATCCCAGTTGCGAAAAGATTTGCAACACGAAATTCGCGCAAAATCACGGAACAAATTTGCGTAACCTCGACTGGTCGAACCGAGTCTACAACCGGTCGAGAGCCACCTACGACCGGCCGAGCACCTCCTTCGATTGGTCGAGCACCCCGGAGAAAAATAGTTCACAGTCGCTGGATTTTGAGTCGTGCCACGACTCAACTCCTTCGACTGGTCGACCACAAGCCTTCGACCGGTCGAGCAGGGCTCACGACTGGTCGACAACGAATCAAAAAAATCCATCAAATCTCCCCATTTTTGACCCAAGAGGGATTCACCTTCTTCAAGCCAGCCAGGTTTCTACAAACTTCAAACTTACCCTTGAGCAAAACTTTGGTCATCATGTCTGACCCATTATCGTCCATGTGGACCTTCTCAAGCTATAAAACCTTCTGTTCCAAAGTATCCCTGTTCCAGTGATACCGAATCTCTATGTGCTTCGACTTGGAATGTTGACTTGGATTCTTGCTCAAGTGTATAGTACTTTGAATATCGCAATAGACTACGTGCTCCTCCTGCTTCAGGCTAAGTTCCTGTAAGAACATCTCCATCCAAAGTATCTCTTTACATGCCTCTGTGACTGCAATGTACTCGGCTTCTGTCGTCGACAACGCTACGACCTTCTGTAGCTTGCTCTGCCACCGCTCCCCCTGCAAACGTGAGCATGAATCCCGATGTAGACTTCCTGGAGTTTATGTCACTTGTCATATCTGCATCTATGTAGCCCTCTAACACAGGTTTTCCCTCACCATAGCATAGCCTCAACCTGGATGAGCCTCTTAGATACCGCAGTATCCATTTAACTGCTGCTCAATGCTCTTTGAAAGAATTGACAAGATACCGGTTGACAACACCAACCGCATATGCTATGTCTGGGCGTGTACATACCATAGCATACATCAAACTTCATACCACTGACACGTAGGGTATCTTCTGCATCTCTTCACCTCTGCCTTTGTCTTGGGACACTGTTTGTCTCTCAATCTAAAGTAACCATCTAGTGGAGTAATGACCGGCTTCGCTGCATTCATATTGAACCACTCTATGACTTTCTCAATATACCGCTCTTGTGACAGCGAGAGCTTCCTGCTGCTTCTGTCACGGGTTATCTCAATTCCTAGGATCTATTTAGCCGGGTCCAAGTCTTTCATTGCAAAAGACTTGCCTAACTCCTGTTTCAGCCTATCGATCTTCTTGATGTCTTTTCCCATGATGAGCATGTCATCAACATATAAGAGCATAACTAAGAAATCACCATCTGAGAACTTGCGCGTGAACACACAGTGGTCCGACTTCGTTCTGTCATACCCATGTTTCAACATAAACGAGTTGAACTTCTTGTACCATTGCCATGAAGCTTGTTTCAGCCCAAACAAGCTCTTCCTCAACCTACACACTATATGCTCTTTGCCCTTGACTTCGAACCCTTCTGATTGGTGCATGTAGATCTCTTCTTCTAGGTCACCATGGAGAAAGGCAGTTTTAACATCTAACTGCTCTATCTCTAGATCCATGCTAGCCGCCAACCCAAGCAACACCCGTATGGATGTCATCTTCACCACTGGTGAGAATATCTCTTCGAAGTCTATACCTTTTCTCTGACCAAAACCTTTCACCATAAGTCTGGCCTTGAACCTCGTCTGTGAATTCTTCTGCTCGATCTTCTTTCTAAACACCTACTTGTTGCTCAAAGCTTTCTTGCCCTTAGGCAATTTCATCATATCATAGGTGTGGTTCTTATGCAAGGATTCCATCTTCTCTTGCATATCTTTCAACCACTCCCCCTTATGCTCGTCGGCTAGGGCCTCAGAATAATCTTCTGGCTCTCCCCCATCAGTCATTATAATGTACTCATGTGGCCAGTACCTCTTGGACGACTGTCTGTCCCTAGATGACCTCCTCACCTGTGGCTCAACAGGTGGATCAAGTGGGGGCTGCTCCCCTGGTCCATCTTCTGGAGGAACTCCCTCGTCCTCTGCACCTTGTTGTACTCCCCCGTCATCAGGAACCACGGGAGGAGTAACCGGATCCATCTCCTCTAGCTCACTTGATCTAAGCTGGATCTTCTCTGGCTTACCAATGTCTTCTATACACTGATCTTCAAAGAAAACCACATCTCTGCTCCTGACGAGCTTCCTCTCGGTCGGATCCCACAATCTGTAACCGAATTTTTCATCACCGTACCCCAAGAACACACACTACCTGATCTTCATATCGAGCTTGGACCTCTTATCCTTTAGTACGTGAACGGATGCCCTGCATCCAAACACCCTGAGATGACTGTACGATGGATCCTGTCCAGTTCCACACCTTCTCAGGTACTTCTCCATTCAACGAGGTTGATGGAGATCTATTTATCAAATACACCGCCGTGCGCATTTCTTCTCCCCAAAACGTCTTAGGCAATTTCGCATGAGATAACATGCATCTGATTCTTTCAACAATGGTGCGATTCATTCGCTCAGCTACACCATTTTGCTAGGGGGTCTTGGGAACCGTCTGTTCATGTCGTATACCCAAGGACTTGCAGTACTCATGAAAGTCGTCAATGTATTCACCGCCATTGTCAGTGCGGATACACTTCAATGATCTACCTGTCTCTCTCTCGACCATAATATGAAATAGTCTAAACACACAAAAGACCTCGTCCTTGGATTTCAAAGCATAAACTCAAACCCTCCTAGATGCATCATCTATAAAAGTAATAAACTACAATGCCCCACCAAGGTTTTTGTCCTCATAGGACCACAAACATCAGAATAAACCAAATCTAATGCATGCACTTTATTAACATGAGAAACAGTTTTAATAAATGAAACTCTATGTTGTTTCTCTGATAAACAATCAAGATAGGTTTTGAGAGGTGTACCTGTCACGTCTGGAAGGAGCCGCTTCTTTGCTAGTACCTGAAGCCCTTTTTCACTCATGTGGCCTAGACGCTTGTGCCACATGTCAATAGTTGAATCTTCTGCTACGTTCAACTCACCCTTGCACATATTGACACTTGCCTTGTAAAAGGTGCAACACTTTTTTCCTTCGGCTACGATCATGAACCCTTGATGAGCTTTCATCGCCCACCAGCAAATCGGCTTTCATAGTCATCATCATCCAACCTTCCCGTCGACATTAAGTTGAGGCGAAGGTCTGGGATATGCCTCATATCTCTGAGAACCAATGTGCAGCCCACATCGATCTTCACACAAATATCATTGACTCCCACGATTTTTGATACGCCAGAACTTCCTATCTTCATAGTCTCATAGTTACCTGACTTATAGCTTGTGAAGAAGTCTCTACATTGAATCGCATGAAAAGAAGCTCCCGTGTCTATCACCCAGTCGGTGTCCTGACTCGTAGCCGTGAGACATACATCATGATCTGCAGAAAGAATAACTACAACATTGCCATCTGAAGCGACCGCAGTGGAATCTGATTCATCTTCCTTTCATTTTCCTTTCTTGTCGTTCTTCTTACCAAGACATTCATGCTTGTAGTAGCCCTTCTTGCCACAATTCCAGCAATCAACATCCTTTCTGTTACTCGACTTGCCTTTTGATTTATCTCGGGCTTTCCCGTCCTTCCTGTTCTTTCCTCTCCCCCGTTCCTGTGTCACAAGAGCCTCTTACTGAGTAAACCCCTTAGACTTCCTCCTTGTCTCCTCATTGAAGAGACAACTGGATACCTGTTCCATGGATATCTTTCCGTCTGGCGCGGAGTTACTTAAAAACACCACCAATGTCTCCCAACTGTCAGACAATGAACTAAGTAATAGCAAAGCCTGCAATTCATCATCCAGGACCATCTTCATAGAGGTGAGTTGGTTCACTATATTGCTGACCTCATTCATGTGCTCGGCCATAGAACCACCATCCTTGAACTTGATATTCACAAGTCGCCTTATCAGAAAAATCTTATTACCGGCTGTCTTTCTCTCATACAGCCCTTGTAATTTCAGTCATAGGCTAGCTGCTGAGGTTTCTGTAGACACATGGTGGAACACAGAATCATCCAACCATTGTCTAATGAACGCCACCACCTTTCGGTCCATCTTCTTCTAATCATCATCAGTCATATCCGTTGGATTTTGGTGATATGCCTAAAATTGAAAAATATAGGTCCTTGCAATAAAGCAAGTTCTCCATCTTAGCCTTCCATATGGTCCAGTTAGAACCATTGAGGCTGATCATCCTTGATGAGCCACCTTCCATAATTCAAAAAACCGATCCTACCCGTTCAATGAACTTAGCTCTGATCCACCTTGTTGGGGGCCTTGCACAAAACCTTAGGATCTAGCCCTCCAGAACAAACCAGAATTATGGATAATAAAGCAATGAAAATAATCAATGCATCAATCACACACCACACAAGAGATTTTTACGTGGAAAACCCTCAAAGAGGTAAAAACCACAGGACCTCGTCTAGATCAACAATCCACTATATAAAGTAAAATGTTACAAACTTCTTCACTCATGCAGGAGTGGATAAACAATTAGAGAAATAAGAAAGACGGAGAGATCTCACCGATTACGAGGACATAGAAGCGCTGAGATATAGATTACACAGTAGATAACCTCCACAAGCATAATCTCTCTTCTATAAGCTTCATCTCTCTCTTTTCCTCTCTCTCTCACCTTTGATAGCCCTAAACTCTTTAGCAAATCCCTTATAAAGTTTTAGGAAACCCTCTTGTCGTACCTAGAAAGCCCTAGGAACTTCTATTTAAAGTTTTAGGAAACTCTTTTCCACATCCCAGTTGCGAAAGGACTTACAACACGAAATCCGTGCAAAATCGCAGAATGATTCTGCGTAACCTCGACTAATCGAACCGAGTCTACGACCGGTCAAGAGCCACCTACGACTGGTCGAGGACCTCCTTCGACTGGTCAAACACCCCTGAGAAAAATAGTCCACGGTCGCTGGACTTTAAGTCATGCCACGATTCGACTCCTTCGACTGGTCGACCACCAGTCTTCGACCGGTCGAGCAAGGCTCACGATCGGTCGACGACGGGTCAAAAAAACCCATCAATAGGTTGGGCAGGTTAAGGAATGTTTTAGACCCAACATGTCTAATTTTATTGGGTCTAAATATCAGCCCCAAACCAAACTATGAATATGTTGGTTGGATCCAACTCAATATAAGCTGGATCTGGTTGGGTTAGGGTTGTTTTAGGGGAAATCTGGACCAAAGAGGATCTGGATCTGGACACAGGTAAGGTATAGGTTAAGTTTTCCTAATTTTGAATCCCAATTTAATCTGGACACAAGAGGCTTTTGGATAGTATGAGCAATAATTTATGCATGTGTTTTGCATGTGAATATGTACAAACTTTTATATATGTAAAATTTTTTTTTTTTAAATGCGGCTTTTAATCAAATTTAAAAAGTGTCCATCTTATAGAAAAGAAAAGAAAAGGTTGGGTTTTTTTCCTTGTCTCATCAAAAGAGGGTCATGACAAATTTTCAATACAAAGGCCATTGACCACGTAAAACTCATTGATTTATGTAGCAAGAACCTTACCATTCCTTGGTTGAATAATTGTTGAGTCATTCAAAACAGAGCCCTAACAAAAATAATTGTTGAGAAATAAGTTTACAATATTGCAGACTAACCAGTAATTTTTCCTCTTTTTTTTTTTTTTCCTTTTTTATTATCTATTTATTTTTATTTACATTAACCATTTGCAGGCCTCCATGGATGGATTGGGGATTTCCAGTCTATGAATGAACTGACGGATTAGGCCCAGGGATAAAAATCAGCCACATTTGAGGTTAAGGTGTTTCTTGTGGTGTGTTACACCCGAGATTTCGATATTCTTCATTTTAAGGCTCATGCATGAAAATGTGCTCGTAAAATGAATGGATGGCATGGATAAAACACATACATAACGGTGGAGCCCACACAGCACAGACCAGTAGTAGTCCACAACAAGTTTGTCGGACGTGGATTAGCTATGACAGGTTGAGTAGCGAGACTTGGTACTGAAAGGACTTCACCGAGTTCTGTGGGCCCCACCATGATGTATGTTTTGTATCCCACCGTGGAAAACAGTGGGAAAGTGATGCCCACGGTTGAAACCTTCCTAAGCTGGAAAAATTGCTTCTTCCGGACTAAAGAGAACAATGTCAAAAAATGCTGATGCTCTTTATAGTTGAATTATACAGTATCTTCTCATATTTTTGTTGAGATTTATTAATGCACGTTACTATTGTATTTTTTTCTTCTTTCTTCCAAGGTATCTACTTACTGAAATTGCAGCACAGATGCATAGCTCATGATGGGACACCAGGAATAAATCAAAGAAGAGTGCCATGTTAAAGTCGTTATGAGATGGACGTGGGACTTTAAAAATTTTGATAAAATGATACATTCGTGCGAGATCTGGGCCGTTCATCATCTGGGACTACAATTTAAAGACTGTTTTGCTCATCAAGAGGGCCGTGGACTGAAAATATTAAAGAAGTGCCGACGGCCCATATTCAACTCACTGAACTAAACTGGTCTGTAGCGTACTAACAATGAGACCAGGTCTTGTACACGTGTGATGTTTTGGATGGGGGCGGACTCAGTCAGAGTTGTGACAGTGGGGTCCACCTTCTTGCAGTGTGTTGTATATCCAAGCCGTCCATTCATTTTTAGAGCTCATTCTGGGATGCAGGTCCAAATCTCAGGTGGACCACACCACAGAAAACAACGGCGATTGACCATTAAAAACTTCTTATAGGCCACAAAAGTTTTGGATCAAGCTGATATTTGTGTTTTCCCTTCATCCAGATTTATTTGTCCTTATCAACAGGTTGGATGGCAAATCAACATCATGGTGGGTCCTATGAAGGTTTCAACGGTCGACATTATTATAACTATTGTTTCCTGTTTTGAGATGCACAGGAGATTTGGATCTACTTCAATTTCGGGCGCATTTCTTCAAATGAGCTGTAAAAACGGGTGGATGGCTCGGATATACAACACAGTACTGCATGAAGGTGGGCCACATGGTTACAACCTGACCGGGTCCTCAACTGATGAGTCCGTGCCCGTTTTGCAATGGACCACGAAAGCAAGTCCATGCGAGCAGGGAACGCTCTTAACATTCGTCGTTTGTGGATGTGAATTTTCGAGACGGTTCACACTGGTTGGGCCCAACAGACCAACGGTCGTGTCGATAGTCTGTAAGTTCAGTACTCATATCTTGATGGGTTGTATAGTTAGATATGACTGTCAGAATATTAATTGTCTTACGTGTGATATTTACTTCATACGTTAATTTCACTCCTATATGATAAGACAAACCTAGCAAGGAATAGAGATTAGAAGCTAGGTGAAGCCTTAAGTGATGCCATCCATCCATTCTTCCAACCCAAGTTAGACCATGGCCCAAAATGATGCAGATTCGAGACTTTGGTAGACTTCAAAGATATAAAACAATGTGAATTGAACGTCCACTGTTAAGACATTCATAAGGCGGTTAAGTTTAAAATCAACTTATATTTTTATTTTTTTAGTTCATTAGTAAAAATGTACCCGTGGATCGCATGTAAACAATATGGTAGACCCCACCTAATTTCAATGGTAGTCATTTACCTACCACTCTTTCCGTCATGGGGCCCACTTGAATTTTGTATGGACTTATTTTTGAGCCTATGTTTCAACATGATGTAGCAAAACAGATGAACGCATAACAGTGAACTACAGCTGGCCTCTCATCACAAAAAGTTCTTGCGAAAGACTCTGCAGGCTACATTAAAAAAAAATTTAGGATAGAAATCTTATAAGGATTTCAATGGACAGAGTAAATGTCACGAGAACTTATTCAAGAAATTATAATGAGAGGAGAAATTTGTATTTATAAGGATTTCAATGGACACAATAAATGTCACCAGGACTTAGGCAAGAAATTATAATGAGAGATAAGAGAAATTTGTATCTGAACCTCTCCAGATTCATTGGACAGTGTAAATGTCACAAGGGCTTAGTCCAGAAATTATAATGATAGATAAGAAAAATCTGCATCGGAGCCCCCACCAGTGATAACGTGTGGCAAAAAGAGAACGAGGATAGAAATCTTATAAAGATTTCAACAGACAGTAAATGTCACAAGGATTTATTCAAGAAATTATAATGAAAGATACGAGAAATCGGTATGGGAAGCCCGCCGATGATGACTTATTTAAGAAATTATAATGAGATATAAGAAAAGTCTGTTTTCGCGCCCCGCTAATAATAACGTCTGGCATGGAGTTGAGCCCGAACTCTTGATGCGTGACACACGCGACTGCGACCCAACGACAACACCGACCATGGTATGGGAAGCGGATTGGCTAGATGGTGTAGGTAAGACGCGGATTAGATACTGACAGGTGGAGTAGCCAGTCGGCTACTGTAGTGACGTAACCGGGCCCACTATGATTATGTTGTATCCACATCGTCCATCCATTTTGAAATATCATTTTAGGGCATGAGGGAAAGAATGAGGCAGATAAAAATCTGTAGTGGACCCTACCACAGAATACAATGGGGAGAGTGATTCCCACCGTTGAAACTATCCTAAGGCCCACCATAATGTTTATTTGAAATCCAACCTGTTCAAAAGTTAAAAAGAGATGAAATAAGGGAAAACACAAATATTAGCTTGATCTAAAACTTTTTGGTCTTTAGATGCTTTTAATGGTGGGCGTCACTGTCCCCACTGTTTTCTGTGGTGGGGTCCACTGGAGCTTTGGATTTAACTCATTCTTTGGATATTGACCTAAAATGATCTCAGCAAATGGATGGAAGGTGTGGATACAAAACATACGTAATGGTGGGGCCGTGACGTCACTTCAGTAGGAGTCCTCAGACACGTTCTCAAGATAACTGCACAACAGCTCATGCCCACGCGACATCCGTCGTTCACGATTAAAGGCTAAGAACGTGCTGAGAATAGCGGACATGTCCACTACAGTCTAAAGGTATAAATAGCAGACATATCTACGGGAACAGGTATGCAACTAGGGGTGTACACAAATCGGGCTAGCCCGGTTAGCTCGCTTGACCCGGCCCGAAAAAGTTCGACTCGGCCTGACCCGGAACTGAGTTCGAGTTAGGACGGGCCAATTTCTAGGTCCGAAACTGAGTTCAAGCCGAGTTTGGATACCTCTAATTCGGCTCGACTCGATCCGAAACCCGACTCGCCTCGGCCCGACTCGGTCCGAAACCCGGTTCATATATATTATATAATTATATATATATATATATATATATATATATATATATATATATATATATATATATATATAGTTCTTGTAATTTGAAAGGTTTCAAGCCACATATGTAATTTCTAACTACTCATGTCTCATCCATCACTCTGCAAGAGTATCAAATCATTTCTTCATGAAGATTGTGAAGATGATTTGCAACATGGGAAAATGTCATGTGTACAATATCTGGGTCAGTCATCAGGTGGGCTAGCCCTAGTTCCCACTTATCAGTTGGACCACATTTCTACCAGAAGAATCAATGGTTGGAAAAGCAATAATGACTAATGGTGAGTCTATCATCCTATTTTTGGGTCATTGGATGTTCAAGTGGGACCCAATAAGGACTGGCCTAGATGTGAAACACATGTGCCACATTCTTGTCTTAATATGGATTAGAAAAATGAAATCTTAGTTCCATCCGGTTGGATGTACTAATTAGATCTTCTGATTCGAAAATCAGGTCGGTAAACACCTTAGGTTGGCCACAGGTATAAAACAAATAAACGGCTAAAACAAATTCTCTAGTCACCCATTTGTTTTGGGTAGTATGGTCACTGGGAGGAATTGAACGTTCCAGGCCAGAAGATTTTTTTGTGGAGTCTATAGTTCAATTATCTAAACCGTTGATCGAGGGCCTTTGTAAATTAATGGGACACAGTTACCTGTCCAAAGCCCTTCCCATGAACTTGCTGTAAGGTTCGAAACTGGCCCGAACTCAGGTTCGAAACTGCCGAACTCGAAGGTTCGAAACTGGCCCGAATTCGGCCCGAACTCGCCCGGGCCCGGTTCGGGCTGGAGATGTTGGCCCGGTGACCAGTCCCAGTCGGGTTCGAACCTGGTGTGGCTGTTGAACAGGCCTGGATGAGCTGAGGCCAGTTCGACTCGGCCCGACCCGTGTACACCCCTATATGCAACATCTCACACCCTAAGCCCTAGCTACACTACTTAGACCCAGATTCCTAGCTTGACTTTGGCATCGGAGGGTCCCCTGCACTAGCTAGGGTCTCCTTTGTCCTTCTTCTGTGCAGGCTTACAGGGCTCAGCATGAGTGCTTGGAGCTCGGTTTTGCACCAACATTTTGGCGCCTTCTATGGGAAATCAAACAAAAAGTCTTTGTAACTCTACCAGAACTGGCTAAGGGAAAGATGAGAGCACTTCCAGCGCAAGCAGCAGAGCCTGAGCCCGCTAAGCAACAACAGTCCTCCTCAGTACTCCATGCTGAATCGGCCCCAACCGACCATTTCACAGACTCGGAGCCGAGTAGGCAAGTAT
Source organism: Magnolia officinalis (assembly GCA_021015155.1). Taxonomy (NCBI): domain Eukaryota; kingdom Viridiplantae; phylum Streptophyta; class Magnoliopsida; order Magnoliales; family Magnoliaceae; genus Magnolia; species Magnolia officinalis. The sequence goes on along the minus strand of JAJHSJ010000011.1, from coordinate 1,462,052 downwards.
CGGGCAATGCAAACCAGAAACAGAGCACATTGTTAATGAGGTTAACCAATTGAAGAAACAACTATCAATTTAAGAGAACAATTAAGAACAATCCAAAGATGAGTAATAGAAAGGCGTTCGTGAATATTACCTTATAGCAGACGGAGGCGGTGTCATTGATGAAGGACTCGTGCTGACGGGTGAGCGGATCGGCAATCTCCTCCTCTAGGGCGTGTTTAGCCGCCCAATTGACCAAGCCGGACATATGATAGCTCGGTGGCAGCCTTCCCCCCTCGGGAAGAGTGGTAGATCTTGCCGCTTCCTCGATGCCATTACTGCCGAGCCGTGAGCCTCAGCCTTGGCAGCACACCCCCTTCTCCTTGTGCTTCTTCTCGCTCAGAGGAAGAAGGGATCGCGATTACTGCTCTTTCTGTCCCACTTTGGGGAGGTGGGTCCAGAGGGGGCAGCAGGAGGGACCTCGGAGATCGGAGCAAGGGGAGCAGTGGGTCAGTCTGTTGCGGCGGGGGACGACCCCAGCCCCAGAAATCGTTGCAACCCCACTCTTTTGGAGCTACATTAGCGGCCGCAGCAACGAGACTCCAACTTGAGAAGTCCCCCTCCTCTTCCGAGAAATGCTTTATTCAGGAGGCTCGGAGAGTAGCAGATATCTTGGAGGTGTGGGAGCTTCCTTTTCCTTAACAGAAGCTTGGTCATTACTGCATCGGAAGTCAGGAAAGTTTCAATGCCCAGAAAAGTTCAAGTATAGCGGAGTAATACTAACTCAGAGCAGAGGCAAAAGGTTTATGCTGACAGAGCCCAACTGATGAAGGTTGTCCGAAGTAATCACGTAATGCCAGATGCACTGCTCTTCCTGGAGCAACCTCGCCCTGACGACTTAGGATTTGAGAGAGAGGAGGAGAGTTGGGGGGGGGGGGGGGGGGGGGGGCTCCCTTTAGGAAAGCTGCAAGGAAAAAACAAGAATTGGTCAAAACAGGACCAATCGAGAAATTAAATAATCAGCGACTATCTCTCGGAATCCAACTTGGAAGGGAGAATTTTGTGGGTACTTGGATCCGTAGGTTTCCAACTTCAACAGTCGGCGCTTCCCACTCTCCTGAAGCCCAGAACCACTTGTTCTTCCAATCTTTGTTGGAAGAAGGAAGTCTGAGAACGAGACCTGAGCCCTGATGGGCTCTAGTGGAAAAGTAATACCAACACGCTTGTTATGATCGTGTTTGGCTTCATACAGAGACAGGAACTCGTCAGACGTCAACTCCTAGTTCCGGGCTTGATGTCATATCATGTACAATGCCATTAAGATTCTCCAAGCATTGGGGACGAGCTGGCCTAGAGCTAGCCTTAATCGTGCAACCATAGCTCGGAGGAAGTGATGCAGCGGAAGTTGAAGTCTGCATTGCAAGGCACAGATAAAAATGGCAATGTCGCCCTCGGCAGGATCTCTAGGGGCATCATGGGGGGCGGGGGCTCGTATATATACAAAGTCCAGGATTTGGAACTCCTCGCGAATCTGAGTCATATTCAACATTGTTTCCTGTCATGTGGTCCACATGATTTTTGGACATGCCCATACATTGTTGGGGTCATAAAATTGTGTGGGGCCCACATGAGGTATGTGTCATCAGCGCCTTTAATATCTAATTTATTCAATCAATAACACCATCACCATGGAACATAGTCATGTATCTGCATGGACCACATCATGTGACAGTGGTGTGATAAGAACGATCGAGACAGGTGTATGGCAGCCGAAAATAGAGATATATGAAAACATGAGAAACAAAAGACAATGTCAAACATAAGTTGTGTGGGAAAAAGAGAGGAAAAGAAATAAGTGACATATAAAGATATACAGTCATCCATGTTGGGCTAGAATTTAAAAATAACAAGGCAAGAAAAAGGACAACGACGCCAACTAGAAGAGCACAGAATATCTCTCTGTCTGATCGAGGAAGATCATCAGTTGACACGACCCTAGAAACCATGGCCAGTGTCGCCTATGTTGTCTGTATCGTCTGTCGGATGGACGATGACGAAGAATGGCAGATGTCTAGCTCATCAGAAAATGCAGCAAACTGAACCACATGAGAATTCGTGCAAGGTCTCGACGGTGCACATGCCTTACTAAAGTGACCGTCCCAACATGCAACTGCCTCTTTCCAGTTCTTGAATGCGCGGTGTCTCGCCCCACTAAATCCCTCCACCTCCAACCTCGCGTCGTCCCAACACATGTATATTCCAGGCCTACGTCCCACCAATACTACGTAATACTTCTCCTTTCCCATCTGCAATGACATGGACGTAATTACACGAGATTCGTATCTTGGAATAGAAATTCGCAAACGAAGTTTACATGTAGTATTGTCCTACCGAGTAGCATCGTAAAGTACAAATAGACTTAGTAAATAACAACAAAATTCAGTTGTAAGTATGTGCCCTTCTAAGCAGGTGGATTGTATGGTCTTATCTGTCTTAAGAAAATAAACTTACTAATGCATGCATGTGAAACCATATAAAAGATGTTAACTACATAAAAGTTATCGTCATCGCAAAAGTCATATTTTAATATACTACGGATATACCACCATATTCGTCAGTCAAAAGAAATAAATCTAAAAAACAAAAAAGTACCAGATCAAGTAAATCAAAGTTATTACATGCCAACAACTAACAAGCAAGAAAACATAACCAAAGATATTGAATCCTCAGATGGATCCGACACCTTAATCACCAAAGTGGTCATGCGACGCTCAAGTCGCAGACTCACAAAGAATGATGCCGCCCTTTGTCCTTACTCAAGAGCTGACCAACCTCAAAAAACTCTGAGTTGGTCAGGCCTTGGACCTTTTCTAGTACATCAAGTACTTTGGAAGTGCGATTCACTGACTTTCCGAGGTCAAATTTCAGAATTGAATCGATGACAATTTGCAGAGAGACCCTAAGTACTTCACAGGGACGAGGAGGGCGCGATCGTTTCCTTCCTGCGCTCCCACTTTGAGTAACATTGGAATCAATTGTGTGAGTGGGAGTGCTACGTGAGCCGTGTTGTCCCATCGAAGGACTGTCTAGCGAGAATGGGATGGTCCCTATGGAGTTTGTGACAAAATCATCTGACAGGTCAACTGTATCGTTGACATCATCATCCAGCTCTCTCCATGCATCATTGAGTTCTCGTTGAAGACGAGATGATGATGCTGATGCGGCTATACTCCTATTGTTGCGGACATAATGTCCCGTTGCCTTGTCCGAACCGATGATAACTGTAAAATTATCCATTCTCTTAATCTGTTTCCCACGAAGTCTTTCCGCACGCGGGGGAGACTGTAGCCGTATAACGAGCATTTGTAAGTATAGTATGTGAGTTAGTAACACATCAGATGGCGGAAGTTGTATATTTCAAAAATCATACCTTAAGATATTCCTTCCAGACTTCATCAGGAGCCGTCACCACCATCTGCTCATTGTCCCATCCAAACCCGCTAGCCGCTAGCATATCCTTCACTGCAATGTACTCCCTCTTGTAATACTTTAGTCAGTTCGACACATTCTGCCACTTGAGGACTATATTGGTATGCTTTGTCATGGCTTCAGCGGTAATTTGGTACGCCTCACGTTTGAAACCATTATCGCCATTGCGTCCCAGTGCCACTTGTTCCAGAAATATGTCAATTATAACTTGATCCATATCGGGAGTCCATTTTATTTTTAGGGCTCGGGACGCAGGCTCGATCAGGGATTTCACTGTCTTCGTGCATGGGGAAGATCGTGTGAGCACCACTGGTGTCTTGACCGGTAAATGTGTTGGTGTCGATGGATCGTTAAACATCCGGTCTGCCATACCACCTGAATATCAAGTACATATGATGATTTGTAAATGTCAACCATAATCATAAGAATGACAACTATTTGAAAAGAATGATTAACAAAATCATCATTTGGTATCTCCATATAATGAATCTATCTAGTCAGAAGTTGGAAGATCTCAATTCCATTGTCAAGTACGTAACATTTTGTGAAAGTAAATAATAGCAAGTCACGGAATTTGTAACATATAACGAGCAATTATCTACTCCTACTATTTTGTTGTGCATCCGCCCACATTCTGGTTGCAATATCATCGCGCACGCGAATCCAAGCATCATTTTCACACGCTGAAGATGCTCGCAGTAACTATTGTCGCTCGTCATTCGTTGATACCTCGTGAGGCGTTGGGTTACTCTCCCCATCAGCAACAGATATTCTAGCGTATTCTATTTCTTTTTTAGATTCTGGTCTGGTACATATGAAATTGTGTAAGACACAACAGGCTATCACAATTTGAACCTATGTGTGGAATTCGTACTGCATAGCGGTCTTCAAGATAGGGAATCTGCCTTTCACAACACCAAAACAACGCTCAATTGCATTGCGCAACTATGCGTGTCGGTAATTAAACAGCTCCTTCATGTTGGCAGGTGTTCTCTCGGTTTGATACTCCTTGTAACATATCGAAAATAGGGAGGTCGAGCAAAGGCCCAACTCCCAAGATCCGTCGCATCACTTATGCAACATAGATAATGATGATTAAATGTTGTTCGGTTTAGTGCATTTAAACATGAATGGGATTATACTAAATCAACATATCATACTCCAGAGATGATTAAATTTACAAAATGATAAAGTGTGTAAGTGTCATCTAATTCATATCCCTGTAGTCCCGATACGCAACTCCAAGTCTATATAGACCCACCAAAGAGTTGCATGTAGGAGAACTCCTCCTTATCATCATAGAAGACGGGCTCCATCTCATAAGCTTTGTCATCACCTGAAACTACAACAGAGTCTGGTTGATATTTTAAAACACCGTCCCAGAGTGGGAGTGAGTAATCAACTCAGTGGAGCTATAAGGCAAAGGTTAACATGTTATCAATTCAGTCAAGCAGTAATGATAAAGCAGTACAACAATCATGTCTTAAATCTTCTTGTCAATGTAAAAATAGTATGTATTAATGATGCATGCCCTCGTCTGCACTCCCTCTGCGACATCATCTCACGGTCGTGCATGTTAAACTCTCACTGTACTCAACATCCATGCCAAAGTTACATGCAATGCGGTATATGGTCGTGTTAACCAAGTTCTTATTTAGACTTATTCATAAGTAGGTTTGGGAAGCTAAGGTACCTCCCTTTATATCATCGACCTAAGCAATGATCCATCTAGGGTCGTCAATCCTAGTTAATCACATACGATAGGAAAGTTCACGAGTTTATACTATAGGTCGCTACGGGAGGCTCGTCACCTCAGCGTAGGCTTAATTCACACTCGAGATTACTAAGAGAGGCTCGTCACCTGATTGTAAACCTATTTTATACTCAAGGTCACTACGGGAAGGCTCGTCACCTTAGCGTAGGCCGACAGCTTGAATACAGTATCCCATACCACCGTATTCAGCTCACGAGTTTGGGTTGTTCAATAGACACTACGGGGAGGCTCGTCACCCTAACGTACGCCAACAACTCGACCACGGTGTCCCATACCACCATGCCCGACTCATGAGTCTTAGCGGAACGTGGTATCAAGGTTAAACGGGCTTGACACAAGTAAGTCGTACCTTAGATTCAAACAGTAACATCCATACATGGTGAACATACATTAGGCTAATTGGGTTACTTGGACAAACTGGACTGGTACGAACGTACGTTGAATTAATCGACATGGAGCGCGTAAGCACTCCGCATGGCCTAACCACTATCGACAAACAGCGTACGACTCGGATTCATCGAACGTGTCTTGTGTGGCGAAACGACCTCGATCACTAATTCGGGAATCATTACCAATTGTTTGGAGTACGCAGTAGTCCCAATCATATTCATACACAAGAGGCATTCATATGTGATAGTCAAACAGCACATGAAAACTAACTTTGGTATAAATCTCATTTGAGCATTTTAACAAATACATCGTACACATATTATCATACATAGGCATTTCATCCACAAAGCACGTAGTAGTAAGATAGGTTACATGAAGGAAACTGTAACTATAGATAAGATAATTTAAAATCATATCTCAACACCCTCATTAAATACATTTCAGCCAACATTTTCTCATTCAAGCATTTTATCAAACACTTAGACTACACACATATCAACATACATGTAATAAATTAGTATAACCTATATTATAGCAAATCCTTTCACAAAGGAGTTGTCACACGTACAACAATCATGTATTCCAAACAACAATCATGGCAAGCATAAATCATAATTCCATATTCATACAAACATTTCAACAAACACACAGAATGCATTAATTTCAACATAGTTCATATATATGTGTAAAACACGGAAAACATCGCATCTAAGCACATGTGACAGCAATCAAGTCAGTCATAAATCATTAACTGACATTGAAAGCCTTAAAAACTATAACCTAAACATATATAGACCGCACCTTTCGTCGGTATGCCGATTACGAACTCGGTTCGTACACTACGCCTTTGTTTTCGGCATAACGGCAACCTGAATCACGAAATAGGTTAGCTATTTTGTCGATTCATCTACTTGGATACCTAAAACAGATTAGGGTTAGGATTCCTTACCTAAAAATGGAATCAGAATTACCAGTATAGCGACATGGGAGAGGCGATTCGATACGTGGAGCGATGAGAATGAATCCCAGCAACTATCTCACACTCTCTCACTTCTCCTCACTTTCTCCTTCTCTTTTCTCTTCTCTCATCTAGGGTTTAGAAAATTCATATGGAATGAGAGAGGGGTGGGTTTAGCGTCTTATATAGGCCTAGAAGTGATGTCAATGGCCCCAAGGCCATGTTATACTTAGGTTATAGCCAAAGCTCGTCTATTTCGAGCCAACAGAGCTCATTTGGAGGTCTATTACCTGCATACGGTCTGAAAAAAATTTCCTGATGATGGATCTACATCAAGTTAAGATTTCAGTCCGATCGGATTAGTGGATCGACCGTGGAGGACCAATTTCAGTTCAACGATCATCGTCACTCAATCAGGGCCACAAGTACACTGACCTTTGTAGGAAAATTTTCCTAATCCAAGGGTGTAGTTGGGTCAAATTCTGACGATCTGAACCTTTAAATTTGACCTGCAAGCGAACGGCCCAATTCACTTAAGTTTGAGTTCAATATTCACGTTTCTCACATACTTCGCTCCGGGCTCAAGTTGTGCATGTTTTGGTACTATTTGGATTTGATTCCCAAGATGTTTGTCAAGCCCAATAAGGCGGTCATAACCATATAGTTTTGCATTAATCATACTTTCAACATGCGGTCCAGGTCCGATATAGAGTTTCAAGATGCTTCCGAGAGTAATTGGGTTTTGAGATTGATCCTAGATTTTTAGGTAATGTAGAGTTAGTGATTCTACTAGTTTTGGATCTTGCAATTTGTATTGAAAGTGATTCGAGCTAATTCACCAAATAATTCAATGTAGTACTTAATTAATTTTTGTCTAATTTCTAAAGGATTCGGTCCTTAGTGATTTCTACCTGAGGTGATACGTGGGTCTTTGTACGGATTTTTTTGAGACGTTACACTCCTGTAAGTGGTATCGAACGCCCTAGTATGGAGTCAGAAAACTGGGTGAATATGCATAGCCGGCATCGACAACATAATATTTTCCTATACAATTGAATCAAAGTCTCATTGAGTGAACAAATAATTTAAGTAGATGAAATAGATTGACAATCTCTTAAAAGATAACCAATACCATGTGAGACAACCAAGAGATCATCTGATCGACTCAATGCGTTGTGAAAGACCCTCGCATCCGACGCAGAACCCTCTCAACCGGCCAATATGCATATGAAATTCATATCACGTGAACACGCCGCCAATACATTTTGGGAGAGGACCCCTTTCCGATTGCGGAAGCTCACATGGTCACCGGCAGGCACATGAGTTGGAATGTGTATACCATTAATTGCCCCAACGTAATCTTATATGCATTGGATTAGGGTGTGAATGAACGGAAGTAGAAAAATAGGTATATAGAAATCCGACCCACTATAAATAATACCTGAAAGTAAGCAGCCCAATTTGCGTTTGTCGATATCTCAGAGGGAGTCGCTGGTCCGGCCTGTGTAACAAAAAAGGGGTACAGAGATACAATTGCATCTAGTACACGATGAAAGTGGCGACTCACTGTTTCACCCAATCGAATGAATCTATGATAAATTACCAGATTTCAAACATTGTGCCCAATGTGTGTAGGAAAATAACTAACTGTTCTTCAAGACTCATGCGTCGAGTATCACGCAGCATTGTCTTCTCGCGTAGCTGGGTACATAGTTCGAAGAATGTCTCTCGATTCATCCTAAGTTGCGTGACACAATCCCGGTCATTAGCCCTAATGATAGAGTTGATGAACCTGACTCGCTCATCATCTCCATGACAAGCCGGCTGTTTAAACATGTATTCATGACAATATTCCTCAACAGCTGTCACACAAGTCATCATCGCCCGAGCAACTATGATACTATCTTTATCTTCTCTGAAATCTTCACTCTCCATCGCCAACTGATAACCAACACTATCAGGTCGTATACTCAAATTGACAGCATTTAATAGTATTTCTCCTATGATATGAGGAATAAACCAACTCTACAAGCTTAGAAAATTATCATCAATTTAAACAGTCAATCGTTCCTTCAATTTGACTCTGGTTATAAGTCTAGTTTCTTGCATGGAAGGCTTTTAAGAACAGCTGAAGTCCTTTCATCTCCTCTTCGACAACAAATTGATTAATTTAAATGGCGGGATAAGTTCAAATATGATTGCACGTTAAAATTCTAAATACCATCACTATAAAAAAAAACTAGGCAAAGCTATGGATAAAAGCGTAGCCATAGACCTATGGTTACGGTTTTAGTCTGTAGCACGACCATAGTCGTAGGTGTCGTAACAATAGGTCTTGAACCTATGGCTACGGATTTAATCCGTAGCTATAGATTACAATAGCTACAGATATAATCCGTAGCAATTATATCTGTAGCAAAAACTACAAATAGCTACGGATATTATTTGTAGCTAAAAGTCTGTAGCAATATGCCAAATTTAATAATGGCTACAGCTGTCAGATTACCGGGTTACGGTCAATATCCGTAGCTATTTCGTACATTAAAAAAATATATATCATTTGTTCATTCAATTACCACCTGCATAATCTTCATTCATTCCATTACAATCAATTACAATCATTCATTCATTCCATTACAATCAATTACAATCATTCATTCATTCAATTACAATCATTCATTCATTCAATTACAATTACAATTATAATAATGCTAAAATACAAATCTTTGGCTTCATGCATACTCATATTCTTCACATGACTTTAGCAACTTCACAAGTGGATACCACATTTAGTAGCATCTCAAGCAAATTAGGTGAGGGCAGTATCTATCAATGGGAGCAGACATGTTATTCTACAAACATTGGAATTGTGTGCTTAGGGATTTGAATAGTCATTTGCTTTATTCCAATGCATAGAGCATGATGATCCTAAAACTCCAATCTTCCAATCTTTCAAAGATACCCATTAGAAAAGTAATATAGTGAAGAGTGGAATCCTTCTTCTTCTTTTTTCTTTCTCTCTCTTTTTGTTGAATCTTAAAGGGAAATTGATCGAATGTTACATGCGGCACATGGTTACATTTGAACCTGTTAGCATTTGCATCAAATGGTTACATTTGAACCTGTTAGCATTCGCATCAAAATGGTAACATTTGAACCTGTTAGCATTCGCATCAACATCCAATCCATTTTTCCAACTAATTGTCAAAAAATGAGGTAGATTCAAATCTCAAGTAGACCACACCAAAGGAAAGATGGTAATTGAACACCCACCATTAAAAACTTATCAAGGCAATAAATTTTTGGATTAAGATGATATTTATGTTTTCCCTTCATCTAGATCTGTCTAACATAAATCAACATGTTGGATAGCAAATAAACATTGCACTGGACCTTTTTTCTTCCAAAACTTATATAACATGCCATAATTAATGCAAATTGATTTAATTCATGCATAATGAAAATGTAAATAATTACTACTCATTTACAGTCAACTACACTTGGAACCAATCAAACAAGTTTTCATGGTTAGCATGGTTTGTTTCACCATAATTTTTAAGGGTGCAGACCACACCATAAACAATAGACCTTGCTACAGATGGAAGCACCTCCCAAGGTTGACTTTAATCCGGCAATGCAAACGACTAGAGACATGTTGAAAAAAGCTGCTCATTTGTAATGACTTACTAAGGAATGCCATGCCAAGATTTTTCAGATTACATAGTTCCTTTGTTTACTTCAAAATTCAAACAACCATAAACAATTTGGCCCGGGCTTCGAATAGTTCTGGCATGACTATAAACAGAAGTAACCACCTCTAATGGGCTAAATTGGAGAAGAAAACTAGATATTTTCATAATGAGGGAACTTGATTTTCGATAGATATTTTCATAATCAGTGAGGGAACCTAAAGCAAACCAATCTTGTAGCAAGTTATTCATCCCTTCAATGGGACATTTCCATTCTGAATTTCAATGCAAATTGAACTGAATCTCACACAATCACCATGTGGGTTAAACGAATCTCAAACATCGACAAGAATCTTTCCTCTGTTTTAATCAGATTTTATTGGATTATCAAATCAAACGCACACGGACAACATGTAGAACAACTCAAAGAGAAACTTTGATACTCTAGCAGAGGTGGTAGATGATCCATGTGCCAATTTAGATCCATCATGAACAACAATCATTCTTATTTGGGTACCTGATCATTGGATAGGAGGGACAATATTGGATGGACAGAAATGAAAAACACCCGAAAAACTATAGTAGATGAAAAAGAGCTAGAAATGCTCAACAGAACCGACTCACAACTCCACAATTCATTCAATGTACCTGTGTATCAGCATGCACTACCAGAGTATCAATTAAACCAACAAAACAGAAAATGAAACATCCCATCATCTATGATTAACTAAATACCAAATAGAAATTAGCTAACAAAGTGAATCAGATGGGAGTCCTATGTAAGGGACATGTTCATCCCATGAGGCACACAACATATCCGCCAACGGGGTAGACTTTTTAGTCCCAATACTACATACACCCAACTACCCGTCTATAGAATAACCCACGATGTAAAAAAAGCAAACAAGCACATACACAAACGTTATTGTGTATATGACAACATATCCAAAAACACACCTTTAAAAAAATTCAAAAATCGCAAAATGAGGATTCTTATGACCTTAGGAAGATTTAATGGTGGGCGTTCAATCACCACAGTTTCCTATGGTGTGGTCCACCTGAGATTTGGCCCTAAAACGAGCTGGAAAAATGAATGGCCCGCATACACATATTATGGTGGGGCCCACAAAGCATTTTTAGATTTCAGAAACAGAGAGAGGGGAATGTGGATTGAAGGATTGAAAGAATGCATATGGATTGAAGGATTCAAGGCAACATGATCAGTTTCCATTCATAGGGAATCATAGCGATTGAAGGATTGAGCATCCAAACGCAACAGATTTCAGAAACAGAGAGAGAGAGAGAGAGAGAGAGAAAAAAAAAAAAAAAAACTAACCCGTGCTTCTTCTTCTTCTCCTTCTCCTTCTTATAGCGAAAGGGGGTTTTGAAAACAAAGAGATGGGAATGTGGCCAAGAGACAGGGAGAGAGGGTGAGGGTGAGGGAGAGCGAGAGATCGAGAGAGGACAAGGGAAAGAGAGAGGCTGAGTGCGAGAGAGAGAGAGAGAGAGAGAGAGGAGAGAGAGAGAGATGGAGAGAGAGATTGAGAGATGGGTTTTCGTTTGCTACGTGCGGGAGAAAAGGGCGGACGAACGGGTTTTGTTTTTGGGAGGGCGCTTTGGTTTTTGGAGGGGCGCGTGACGGACAACCCCTTTGGGACATTGGGTTTTAGGACCATGGGGCCCACTGTGATGTATTTTATATATCCACTATGTCCATTAATTTTAAATTATTATTTTAAGTGCTGATACAAAAAATGAGTCAGATCGAATCTGTAAGGAGACCACATAATATATTAACAGTAGAAATTTAATTTTTATTATTTCTTGTGGTGTGGTCCACTTAGACATTTAATCTACATAATTTTTGAGCTCATCCACTGAAATAATATATTAGAATTGATGGACGGTTTAGATCAAACACATATATTCCAATGGACCCCATGGAGCCCCTTAAGCACCATATATGTTTAATAAGGTTTAAGTGATCAGGAGGTACACTTTAGCTACAGATCAATTAGGCTTTAGTTACGGATTAAATCCGTAGTATAATTGCTACGGATTTAATATGTGGCTAAAATCTTTCAAAGTCCATTATAGCCTTTACTTGATTTTTCAGTAGTGCATGATTTTGTTAATGTCTCGGCAATCAAATTAAAATTTTTAGATACGATGATTTTTATCAAGATCAGCAATCAAATTGGATTCTCTTTAAGAAATTTTGAAGCTAAGGATTTCAATTGAAAATCTTGACATAACGAAAAGAAAATTGTTTGAGGGATAAAAGAAATAAGATATATGGCAGAAAGTAGAAAATCCAACGTCATTCCAGTCTATCTTGTAATAGCCTCACAAGATTGTTTAAGGGTTAAAACAAATAAGATATATGGCAGAAAGTAGAAAATAAATTAAGATAAAATCTATTCATATTCTCTCTTGGAATAACAAAAGAATGAATTATGTATCATTATATGCATACTATCCTGCAATTGAGCCCTATGACGCAAGGTATAAGACTCGAGACACACAAAGCCTTAAAAACATAAATCAAAAAAATATTTGGAAGAACGAAAAATAGTAAAAATTAAAAAACTTTGAACAGAATTAAAACAGCTGAAATATAAATTGTAAATATAATTAATGAAGTATGGTCGTGCAAGGCACACGGAACAGGGTAGTTTATCACCTGAAATGTAATTGATTGATTTGTGTTATAATAGTATTGGAAAGTAATATTGTGAATAAGCAAATGCAATAAATAACTAAACTCAATGAATTAAGAAAAAGTACAAAGCACCATGTTACAAATTACTAAATAGTAGTTAACCACTCATGCTTTAGTGCATCAAGTTGCACAGATGCACGGGCAACCCAATCAATTGATTAAATGCACCATTAGGTCTGGTCCACACTTCATGTGCCACCACACAAATATCACGGTAATCAAATAATCATTCCATCCAAATATTGACCTTCTATTGTGTATTCACTTGTTTTCCAAGACACAATTGGGATATTTGGGATTGTTTGATTGTGGTGATCTAAAAAGTCAGAAGCAATCCAAGTTGGGGCCACCAAATGAATGACTCAGATTGATGATTAAACCTACTTTTTAAAAACAACTGTGACCGTCAATTTTATAGGCCATTGATTAGATGGTTAGAATAACGTGTTGTGTGATTTTTACTGGATAGCATGCAAAGTGTGGTACATTAATTGGACCATCCATGTGTCCAAATGTAACCCATTGAAAATATTATGAGCTGAACAAACTTGGGACCACACATATATATATATGCCCTTGAGGCGGGGTTCTTCACTAACATGGTTTACCTGTGCCCGAACTGATCTATTGTCATCCACCCATAAGACTAAGAGTAAAATTGTCCCAAAAAGAAACAAAAGAACTAAAGAAGAAGAAAAAGGCTGAATTTTCCCAAATGCATCATGTGAGGCGTTTAATTAATAGTCTTTCAAAACAAATGAACATGGAGGATTTTCTACGTACATGCATATTCTGGAATGATATCAACCAGTTGTGGATCTTGAAGTATTCATCACTAATCCTAGATTTTTAATCAAGTACATTTCACAAAGATCTTGTCGCCTAAAATGGAAAAAAAAAAAAAAAAAAATTTCCCATATGAAAAGAAGAGTAGAAACTTACCTCTTACACGTATCTGTAATGAACAAGAACGATGTGCTCAACACTGTTTCCTGTAAAATGGAAAAAAAATGTAATGGAAATATTCCTTCAGATAGAATGACAAACGACCATAATAAACAAGTCTTGTCATACACCATTGAATGTAAATTAGACGTTATTCGCATATATGTCATTGGCTTGAAAATTGAATGGAGTGTGCAATATTAACTACCAAATCATTTCGCAGTTTACAACTTCACCTTTTTTTTTTTTCTTTTTTTGTATATCTACTGTAATTTTGAATGGAATATTCCGCATTAACTAAGAAAACCAAAAAATCAGCAATCAAAAAATATTAGCATCCTCATGCCCCCAACCCGTAGCCTTGGGTACATGGATCATTAATCCAAACCACTAATCTGATGGCCCCATTGTGGAATGTCAATGACCTACAGATATTGCACATATAAAGATTATAGCCATCTAAGTTTTGGTGCTTTTTTTTCCCTTCTTCTTTTTTTCTTTCTAGGACAATGTTGTATATTTCTTAATCATATATTTTCAATCCACTGATCCAAGGGATGAACTCTTCCAATCTGATAAATTTATAGAGCATTTCCAATTACATTGAGACCGATTGTGGAACAGGAAAATAATGGATATGTGCTCTCTGAAGTGGGCACATTATGACATTGTTTGCATTATGGTGTACCTGGACTCAATAAGTCCACAACAAATGAAGATAGTCATCAGTTACCCCACATTCTAAAAATGAACTACATACAGTCATGAAGGAAAATGTAGAATCATAATATCATTTAATACTTGAAAGTTGCTTTTATAGTTTCCATTGGATACTTGGAAAAGTAAAGAAATAGCACCAACAAATGACAAAAAGCCAAACATTGGTTTTACAACAGAACTGAAGATTAATAACATATTATGAGTGCATCCACAATCTTGAAAATTTTGTGTCCTTATGGCGATGCACATTTTCAGGAAGTTGCTTTCATAGTTGTGGACTCAATAAGTACACAACAGAAAATAATCCTCAAATACCCACATACTAAAAATGAACTACATACAGTCATGAAGGAATATGTAGAATCATGATATCATGCATCCAATGGAAAATATTGAAAAAGATACTTGAGGATTAATGTTACCATGCCGTTAACTTGACGATACGAGAATACTGCTAATTACAATTCTGAATGGAATAAATAAACAAGCAGCTACAACGATCTGATGTGGGAGCATTATTAACTAGTGATAAATGAATGTTCAACAATTAAATTTGATCAGGCATCCAAATGGATCCGAAAGTAGCATTTCTCTAGGAAGAAAAAAGAGGCCTGCACAAAAATGGCCTGCTTGTTTCTGCTCTTAGATAATTAGACTTTAACAAAAATTCATAAGGTAAGATACTAAAACAAAGTTTTTATTTATGAAAGAAGATTGCATTTTTCTGATCATCAAGACAATTATCTTGATGATTTGAAACAAAAAATAGGAGAACGAATTATTGTCATCTCAAAACCACGAGGGAAGCATAAGCATTATTAGAAAAAAAAAACAGTGTATTTCATTTTATCAGTGCCCCACATCCTAACAAATTTCTTCTATATATAAACCAAGAAACTGCTTCCAATGGAAAACTGAATGTGAAGAACGGGATACGAAATAATCTTTGCACAAAGACAACTTTTGGCAAATGCAAGTAAATGAATTTATATACATCATGCCATAACATAAGATTTCAAGGGTGGGAAAGTGCAAGAAGGAACATAGCTATGCTTAACAAAGAGTCCATCTACCCACACATATAGTAAATGAAATTACACAGACTATTATACAAAGAATCCATCTGCCGACATTCTGAGAAACACTACAACACAATATATGAGAGTAACCATACCAGAGATGTTTAAGAAATCCAAGAGATGAAACCAGTGAACTTCAAGTCAATGAGAACAGGCTGCGAAGAACCAACAGAATTCGACAAAAAGAACTTGACTTTAGGTTAAACAGAAGAAGCATATTCCCTTCTTAAAGAAGGTATCCAACTGAATATATCTGGATTAAATCCAAAGGAAACCATCGAAACCATAGAAGACAACAATTATCAACACCGTTGAAAAACATAAAAATCAAAACAATTCTTCCTATACGTATATTTCTTTTCTGTATATGAACTAAGAAACAATTTCCATATCCAAACTGAATGTGAAGAGCAGGATACATAACAATCTTTACACACACAGGCCACTTGACAAATTTACCTCAAGTGGAAAATATCAGCATCATTCCATGTCATATGGTAGATGGGTGGGAATGTAATATCTGAAAATTTACTGAGAATACATTCCAGCTAACATATGAGTTCACTGCAATTTACTTAACAGAATCCATAGATGATTAACAATGAAGATAGATCTGGTAACCGAAGCAGATTCATATACTTATTTTAAATGAATTTTTAAAACTTGATTCAAAGGAAACCAAAACCACTAAATCCAATTGGACTGACTGGTAACAGGGAGAACAGAATGAGTTTGAATAGGAAGTTTATTCGACACATGAAATTCAATCACAATAACTCTCCAAGGAAATTAACAGCAATACATGAAGTAGAAACCACACATTTCGTCAGAAAATTGTAGAGAGGAAGACAAATTTCTACCTTATGTAATTTGAAGAAAACCCAAACGACAAAACATTCAAACATATTCGAATGACTCATCAATCGATATTAAATGAAATTCCACACAATATGAAATTAAGCATCGATAGGCCTACATTCTGAGAAACAGTCATGCAAAAAACAAAGACGAGTGTAAAAAATAGGAAAATTGATAGTAGATGACCAAACATACAACGATATTCTGAGAAAATTGTAACGCCCTGAAAATCGGGGGTCGAGCAAAGCTCAGCTCCCGAGTTCCAACGCATCACTTATGCAATACAAATAATGATGATTATGAGAGCATTGAAACATGAATGGGATTATACCAAAACAGCATATCGTACTCTAGACACAGTTAAATTGCAAGCGAAGACTGTGATAGATATATAAAATATAAACTGTGGTAAGTCTCTAGAGTGTGATAATGTTATCAGGTTAGATAATTGCAAGTACAATTCTAAAATATACCAAATCGTGTAAGGTCATCTAGTCGACATCCCTGTAACCCCGTCGAGCAAGACACGGCTCACATGAAGCCGCCAGAATACAGCATATACGAGCAAACATCATCATCATCACAAAGGTCCGGCTCCGCCTCATAAGCATCGCTAGCACCTGTAACTACAACAGGGTCTGGTTGGTGTGTACAACACCGTCCCGTAACGTGGGAGTGAGTGATCAACTCAGTGGAACAGTAAAGCATAGGTTAACATGTTATCAAAACAGTCAAGCAGTAATGATAAAGTAGTACAATCAACAATCCTAAGTACTCTTATTAATGCAAGTATGAGATGCTGTCATGATGCATGCCCTCGCCAACATACTCCCTCATGCGACACCATCTTACGTCCGTGGCATGCTTTCATCCCTCAGTGCTCCACATCTTCCAGGCACATGCAGTGTGATATGAACATGATTACCGAGTTGTTATTAATCCTTTTCTTACAGCAGTATTGGGAAACTAAGGTACCTCCCTTATATCATTCTCAAACAATGATCCATTCTAGGGTCGTCAGTCCTAGATACTCTCATACGATGATATGGTTCTAGGTCGCTATAAAGGGCTGTCAGGGCTGTTACAAGCACTCATTGCACCGCTCCCCTAGCACCTTATTAATACAGGCTTAGTTTATACTCTATTTACTATGGGAAGGCTCGTCGCCTCACTGTAGATTCAGAGTATGCTTGAAGTCACTATACCGGGTACGGTCAGAGCTGTTAGGGCTGTTACACAGAATCGTTACACCACTCCCCCATCATCCATCAAAGCAGTGTAGGCCGACAGCTCGAATACAGTGTCCCATACCACCGTATTCGGCTCACGAGTCTGGGTTGCTCACTGGTCACTATGGGGAGGTACATCGCCCCAGCGTAGGCCGAAAACTCGACCACGATGTCCCATACCACCATGTCCGGCTCATGAGTCTTAGCGGATCGAGGTACCAAGGTTAACGAGGTTGCACTGGTAAGTTTGGTACCTTAGGTTCAAGCAGTAGCGTCCAAACATGGTGAACATACATTAGACAAATCGGGTTACTTGACGAGCTCGGCTAGCTTAAGCGCACGACAAGTTGAATGACATGAAGTGCATAAGCATTTCGAGTGGCCAACCACCATCGTCAACCGAAGTATGACTTGGGTTCGTCAAACACATCTCTCGTAGTGATTGAATCTCAGCCACAATTCAATCCCATTACCGATTTCCTTAACTATACAATAGCCCCAATCACATTCAATTACAGATAGTTAAAGCAGTAATGGATCAACATTTCAAACGACACAATCAAAGTCTAATATTGTCCGCTTAGGGCTGTCAGGGTTGTTGCACGAAATCATTACACCACTCCCCCATCACCCTTCACGGATTTTATGGAATACAACTCAAATATGTGAAGTAGTCAGAGCAGAATTAAATAAACAAGCAATTCAAACATATTAACAAGCATGTTATAAAACACAATGCAAACAGGAAATCCAAACACATACGTTTCATAAACCAGTACGTGATTAAATTAAACAACTAACATGAAGGAACTCATACACATCACTAAGGTAGTTGAGAATCCTATCTCAACTCCTACCTAAAGCAGAATCATCTAAATACTTACTCATACAAGCATTTTCACAAACGCTTAAAATACACTTATTTACATACATAACGTATATTAGCCAAAGCATGTATTAGGGCGAATTCTTTCGCCAAGTAAGTATCATACTTATATATAGCATGTTCATACAATAATTAATCATGTCAAACATACTTTTAAAATTTATACGTATACGGTATTTTCTACAAAAATACATACACAAAATGTTATAATTTGTATACGCAATCGAAACTCAAAATGAACATCGGTTTGTGCATATACAATAACACCTAGATCATGAATCTATAATTATCTGACATTGAAAGCATTGAAAACCATAACTTATACGTCTAAAGTCCACACCTTTTGTTGGTAAACTTGAACCGAAATCAATTTGAACCCAACGCCTTTGTTTACGACACAACAACAACCTGAATCATGAAAGAGGTCAGCTATTCCATCACCTTCACTCTTAAAAATCCTAAAACAACTTAGCGTTAGGTTTTCTTACCTACGAACGAAGCCAGAATGGCCGGAAAAGTGATTAGATAGCGATGGTTAAATATGTATAGCAGGGGGATGGAGTATCAGGAAGATGCTCCCACTTCTCTCACACTTTCTCTCTCTTTTCTCTCTTCTCTCTCCTATGCTTTTCTCAAATTCTTATGGGATGAGAGAGTGAGGGCTTAAGGTCCTTATATAGGCCCAAAACTCACCAAATTAGACCCAGGGCCAAGGTATACTTAGTTTATGTCCAAATACGAACAGTTCCGTCTCAACGGAGCACTTCTGGAAGCCCCCCTTGAGCCAAAGGTCGGACTTAAACTCACAGACATTGGATCTAGGTCAATTACGTTTTCGGCCCGATCAGATTTACAGATCGCCCGTGGCGGACCAGTTTCTATTCAACGGTCACTGGAACTCGATCAGGGCCATAAGTACACTAACCTGTGTATGAAATTTTTCCTGATCCGAGGTGTGTTCAGGTCAATTTCTGACGGTCTGATTGCTTATATTTGGCCCACAAGTGACAAGTCTCAGATTACTTAAAATTGAACTTTATTTCTAATTAATTTCACGTTTCTCACACTCTCCACTCCGTGCTCAAGCGAATAGCACTGGGACACTATCTAGATTTGATTTCCGAGATGGTCGTCAAGCCCAGCAAGGCGGTCCTAATCCTATAACTTTGTATTATTCAGACTTTCGATGTGCGGTCCAGATCTGATACAGAGTTTCGTGATGCTCCCGAGAGCAGCCGGGTAATGAGATTGATCCTAGATTTTAGGGTAACTTAGCGTCAATGATTCTACAAGTTTTAGGTCTTGTAGATCGTATTTAAAGTGGATCAAACGGATTTCGTAGCTAATCTAGTTTAGCACTTAGTTACTTTTGAAGGATAAGGTAGTGAAAGGTGAGATTTGTGAAGGAAAAGGGTTAAAAAGCGATTTTAAACTGTGGGATTGAGTTCTGACAAGTTAATAAGGTGTTAGTAGCGACCCATTGCCTAAGGACGTCTAATTCCAGGTTGGCAAAAATCTAGAATGTTACAAAAATCCAGAGTATAAAGTGAATGTGAAAACAAGGAAAATTTCTGGACATACATTCAACGAGAAGAAAATTTTCATCTCAAATGAAAACAAAAGAAGATATGCATAAACAGGGATCTGCAAATGAAGATAGCATTGATCAAATAGTGGTTAACATACGTAAAGAAATTCATATCTTGATTCCAATGAAAACCAACTAGAGTAGATCCATCTGAGATCTACGATTGTAACACCTCCAATTTAGTAAGAAGATATTCTCAGATGAACAATCTATGGCAAATAGTACATATATTAGTAGATTATATACCATTTGAGACTTACGAATCTGAAGAAATCTCAGAGGGAGTCAAATTCCTCATATATATTCAGAGAACCCAAAACCCCACGGATCATGCAATTGCCAGGACATTTTATAATCTGAATCCATAATGCCTAAATCTGAGAATCGATATAGATGAAACTCCACATGGCCATTCTACAACGACATCTCATTCATCCGAGTTAACAGCTCATCAGAGAATGAGACAACGCGGTGACCTCTATTTCATAGATTTTTGTAAGAAAGATAGGAGAAATAGGAATAAAAACAGGGCATATTGGACCTACGGAGAAGAAATCCAACTGCACATGTATATCAGACCTGGATTAGAAGCCATCGCAGCCAGCCAGACAGGCCAACCCCATATCGAAGGGCCTGTTTCGCTGGAATCCACAGATTTACATCAGATACATGAAAACCCTTTGTCACGCCCCAAATCTGGGGATGGATAGCTTCCGTGATGCCCCGAATCCAGCACTCAACTTCCATAAACTAAGTCCCGAGTTTGGCACACCACAAGGAAGATTTTGGACTAAATTTTTTTTTTATTATTATAATAATACCTGAGTATGAAGATCCATGATCAAAATACCAAGCAACACTCTCCATTATAAATCTTGATGGTTACAAGTACAATGCTTTACAAAAGGTACATAACATCAACATTGCCAAATCGAAAAATAGATGCAATGCATCGAGGAAGCTAAGTCTTCCAAGCTACCAGCCCTGAAAAAAAAATGAGAAATAGGAAGCTTAGGCAAAAAGCCTAGTGAGTACACACATGTGTGCAGTGTGTCCTACATACAAGCAAGATAAATATGATGCAAGGAAATCATATATGTGAAAGGCGTGTAGCACATAAGGTGTGATGTCAATGTCAATGCAATGCATATACATCATAGTGATACTCCGAGTCAATGCTACCAGCATCACCAAGTCATATTTTCATTTCTCTCATACCACGACCATAACCGTATTACATGCATCCGTAATCACATTCTCATCATCATATTGTCATATCATATCATAATTATATATCTTGGGAAGCACTATGGTCGATACCATGCACCAGACACTAGTAATCGACCTCGCATACCCACCCTGTGGTGGACTTCCACCAACTGTATATCATGGAAAACACCGTGGTCGACACTCATGCACCAAACACTAGTAATCGACCTCGCATACCCACACTGTAGTGGACTTTCACCCGGCATGCTAGTAGCGAACTTCATTCGCACTTCTCCTCGCCGGTGAGTCAGACCGGTCCCTGTTTGCACCTTAGCCCTTAAGCAGGTTGGACCCACCTCTTCTCAACCCAACCTTGTCAGTGGGAGTCTGATCAGGGTCAAATATTGCATATCAGACCCCGATCATACCTATTTTACGTACATGATAATGGCTAAACATCATATTTTAATTGTATTTTTGTTGCAGGATGTAATAATGAGCGTTGGACTGAAAAGGGATTAAAAGCATGGATTGATGATCCAAAGCCACCGAAGCACAGGATGAACCTCAGAGGACCAATAATGAAGAGTTCACACGCCTGAGATCTGAGGAAAGTACGTTGAAGAGGCCCGAAATTGGTCCAAAATGCAAAATCACATGGTTCCCCCGCCATCCGATCAGTACGAAACTTCATACATGAGATGAGGGCAATAAATTAACCGTACATATCAATTTTTCAGCTCTTAGATCACTCGGGAAGTGGTCCAACGGACAGATCATCCCATTAATCTTCAATTTGGGGCCCACCTGATATTTGGAACTGTCTCAAATTGGTTTTTGACGGTGGAATAATACGAGGAAAAGAATGGACGGTGCAGATTTCTTGTAAACATCGCGGTGGGCCCTGTGTATGGGGAGTGTGCACCCTGCACGTGTGCACCACGGCACACCGCACCGCTGCTCGGTCAAACAGACCGCTGACCG